>VYZW01019063.1:16511-27754 GCA_013401315.1 Balaeniceps rex | reverse complement strand
GCCTCACCAGTACTGAGTAGAGGGGAGGGATCACCTCCCTCGGTCTGCTGGCAACACTCCTAATGCAGCCCAGGATAGCATTAGCCTTCTTTGCAGCAAGAGCACATTGCTGGCTCATGTTCAACTTGATGTCCACCAGGATCCCCAGGTCCTTTCCTGCAAAGTTGATTTCCAGATAGATGGCCCCCAGCATGTACTCATGCATGAAGTTTCTCCTCCCCAGATGCAGAACTTTGCTCTTCTCCTTGTTAAATTTTGTGAGGTTCCTGTCAGCCCATTTCTCCAGCCTGCATTAAGCGTTAAGAAATTTTGAATCTTTTCCATTTAAGAGACATCTAAAAATTTTCAGATTTGCTTTAGGTAACTAAGAATTAGTTCAAATTCTCAACACCTTCACTGAACTGTTTAACACATCCCTGATGAGAAATCCTTGCAATCTGCAAGGTAAATTTACATAACAAACCATTTCAAGTACTTCTGTTTAATCTGTGTTAATTATTTATTACTTTTTGCTGTCCATATTTTTAAACTCCTGACCTTATTTTAGTTTGTGACCCTTTATATACTCAATACCTGGATACTAATTTATTTTTGCTTTGTTGAAGCATACTTAAAAGTACATATTCTACTATAAAAGGCACAATGTCTTTGTCTTGCTTGGAGTTATGTAAAGATTTCTGTTTCAGTACTGTTTCTACAATTATTATACAGAATTCTATGCAAAGTTGAGCTTAAGGAAAATCTATAAAAAGAAGCTATGGGTTTTTTTCAAATATGTAGAAAACCAGAAATTAGTTTTTGCATTTTTAAGTCATTGAAAATACAAATTTGTTTTCACTTTTTCTAATTCTATTGCACTTCTGTGATGCACAGAACATGAAGCAGTTACGGTAAATTTAAAAATATAATCATGACATAATTTATCAGACATTTAGGATGAAATAGAGAGTAGACCAGTTAGGCAGTGCTGAATAGGGTAGCTGGGTAGAGGCAATGCTTTTTCAGCTCCCTGTTCCCAAGTCCCACCAGTAGAGAGGCTAAGCATGTGTTCTTGATAGGCGCACACAAACACATCTATACAATACACATCTACTTATAAGTACAGCCAGACACACAGATTTACACAGTCAGGAAACATAGCACTCATGCAAACACAAACATCATCAACAGCCTTGTTCCATTCTCCTCTATGGCAGCTCAGGATGGAGGTCTGTTAGTGGATCCCTTTGATTACTGGATTTAGACATTCAATCTGTCCCTGTGTCTTTCTCTCCAGTTGCTGGCATCATTGAGTCACTGAGGCCTGCAGTCACACTTCAGTTCCTGGAAAAAAGGTCAACGTGCATGCGTGTACACACACACACAGACAGGATCCCTCCAGTAAGTCCCTCTAATCAGACACTCTGTCTACCCAGTAACAAGCCCTTGGATCTTCTTGTCTCCAGTTGCCTTGTGCGTGCACACACACATGTAAATGGGTTTTTCAGTTGACCCAACAGCCTCTCCAGTAGTTGACTTGGACCCTCCAGTAGCCAACTTGCAGACCCTCTCATCTCCCCATTATCTAGTCTGGCCCAAACTTCTGACTCCCAAGACTCTTATCTAACTTGCTGGCTAGTCTGGCTTGGTATTTGCTCGTGATCACACACCAATGTATATACCCTCCCTTGCTCCAGTTGCTGGTACCAGAAACACATGGTCCCCTCTTACCCATGATCCCAGTCCATCTGCTGGTGTATAAACCTCCAGACACACACACAGAGATACGCAGAATATATAGAAGGACATCTCACACAGGAAATTAGTTAGAAGTGGAGTTCAATACGACAAACTGGTCATCAGGTGCAGACCATGGTCAGACAAGTGTACTGACCAGCAGCCTGTTTACACACAGCCATAGCCTTTTAACCCTTTATCTATCAATTTTCCCATGATCCTTCCCAAACAACTTTGATGCCTTCTTTTCCCTTCCTTTGATTCTTCCTCTAAACATCCCCTATGTCCTGTACAATCCCAAAATGCACTTCCTCTGCATCTCATAATGTGTCCCATACCCACTAGGCAGTAACCCTTCTCAGTTTGTAAGGTGATCTGGAGAACCTCTTCCATTTACTCATGGTGATGGATGTCATTCCTGGCCCATGAGGCTGACCATCCTGGAGGAGCAGAATCAGGGTTCTTTTTTCTCTGATAAGGTTTTTAGGGTTTCCCTTCTTGCCATTGTTCCTCTGTGTTTCTTCATGTTTATGGAGATGAACCTTTTATCATATATCCTATCACATTAATAGAATAATTTTGGGCCTAAAAAGGAATCGCTAAATGAGAAAAAGTAGGGCATTAGAAGAATTTTGGTGAAGATTCCCAATCTCCTTGTAGAGGCATCAAGCAAACGTAAAGAAATTTTTCAGTCTTGTGTTGACAAATAACGGCAGCAGATTCCAATATTCTGCAGTAAATTTGGGGATGAAAATCAATGGAATTAGGGTTTTCTGAGCAGCAATTGAACAATTGACACAAGTAATGCTCATGTGACCCCTCTTCTCCTCCCTTCCTTCCTTTTCTGCCTCCCTCCCTTCCTCTCTATCCTTTCTTCCTTTGCCCTGCCTCCCTCTCTTCCTTCTCTTCTTCTTCTTTCTTCTCTTCTTTCAATATGGACAATTAAACATTTAATAGTTTTACCATTGGTTTTACCCACTCCATCTACCTACACCACTAAATGCCATCTAAAAACCCCCTTCTAATCTCTTCCTCCTCTGAAATGTCTTTGAGACTTGAGGTTCTGTCCTTAGCATTGAAACAAATTGTTTAATGGATATCAGTTTTACTGAAACATAGCATGGAAGCTATTTTGAAACATGCTTGCAGATTTTTTTCATGCCTAATATCAACAATTTGCTAGCTATATCCAAGAACAGGAAATCAGGAATTAAAAAAGATTAAAAGTGTGTTTTGCAAAGACTCCCTTGGATATTATTTCATTTGGGGATACAACAAAGTGCAGAGATAATGTGATATCTAACTGCACTAAAGATTAAAGAAAAGATGAAGTAAGCCCTCATAATTAATTTACTTTAAGACAATGGCACATTTGCTTTATAATGTAACACAAATAAATGAATGCATAATTTATTTTGTGCATGAAAAGTAAATAGAGCTAAACTGCACACCATAAACATTGTCCAGTGACCTTTGAACAGTATAAAACACTGAGAAAAGAGAAAATTCAACCTCAGAGAGGGAATAACATCCAAAACCTCACTGCAGACTAAGAGAATATTCTTTGAATAACCTTTAGGGGGGTGAAGCATATGACATGATTGTATTAACATATTATGAATCTGTAAAGTCATCTGTCTGTTTCAAAAGAATCATGAATGCATAGTGAGATGGAAAAGAAAATATTTATCATACTTTGATACACTTCCAGTCCTGAATTTTTTTTCTGACACTTTTCCTTGACATATGGGCAACTGAAGAGCAGCAGTGATAAACCCCTAATTAGTTCCAAATTCTACCAAACCCCCTCGTAAGAACAATTGTTCATGCATTACAGCCAGATATGCATTCAGACTTTACAGCCTGGATTTCTAGTTTTCCACAATCACACATCTTCTGGGAAGCTCCAGTGCTCTCCTTTTGGAGAAATCATATTTCTCATATTAATTTCTGGGGAAGAAGTGTGTAGTGATGGTCTGATAGTCAGAAACTGTTTAAAGATGAAGTCTCCAGATGGTTCTCCAGAGTTAGGACAACCTTCTGGGATGCTATGGAACAGGTCCCCATGCATTCAGCTCTTTGGTCAAAATAAACACAAAGAGGGCTTTATAGCATATTATGGAAATATCTATCTTAAATCTCCTGATCTGTGTCCTGGTTTCAGCTGAGTTAGAGTTACTTTTCTTCCTAGTAGCTGGCATAGTGCTGTGTTTTGGATTTAGCATGAGAAGAATGCTGATAACACACTGAAGTTTTAGTTGTTGCTAAGTAATGCTTAGACTAGTCAAGGACTTTCTTTTTCAGCTTCCCATGCTCTGCCAGGTGCACAAGAAGTTGGGAGGGGGCACAGCCCAAGATAGTTGATCCAAATCGACCAAAGGGCTATTCCATACCATATGACGTCATGCTTAGTGTGCATCATGCTCCCAACCTNACCCGCGGGTTTTCTTACTCTTGCCCTTCCCATTCTCTCCCCCATCCCACCGGGGCGGGGGAGGGTGAGTGAGCGGCTGCGTGGTGCTTAGTTGCCGACTGGGGCTAAACCACGACAATCTGTTAAGATGCTCCTGGGAACAAATGTAACCCTTTTCAAACAGTTCCATAAAATACCTTCTAGCACACTGCCTTTTGCATTTTCTCTCCTTTAAACAGGCTTTCAAAAGGAGATGGCTCCAGCTTTTTCTTCATAGTATCCATTAATTATAGCTAAGAAAAATATAAAACAGAATTGTCATTATTTTTCTTTGGTTACTATGGATACGCCATAAAAAATTTTATTGGAAGAGATCATTAATTTGAAGCTACTTATTTAATCCATCTGTGGGTAGGCCACTGTGTGATCTGCAAAATTAAACTTACAAACCAAAGGACTAAATTTTGTCCTGTAAAGCATGCAAATAATTTCCAGTTGACAGAAACTTTATTTAGTTTTAATCATTTGAAACTTAGTCATACTTGGGCATCTTGACAAAGCAAGTCTTCTGCACTCCTTCCCGTGAAGAAATACAGGGCTTCAGAAATGTTAATTCTCTTGTGCATCTCTATACTCATAAACATAGAGAGCCTTAATGTCTAGATACCTGTGTTTTGGAGAAGTGATGTTAAGTGTGGAGATTCCCATCCAAATATATGTTTTGGAAGTATTCTTTCAGTAACTTTTAAAATTTTAATTCAAGAATGAGTTTTTAAATGGATATGAAGATGAAATTGATGGAAGTGTTCTGTAACATGTCAACTGCCTTTCACTTATTCTTACAATATAAATCAAGTATTATGAGAGTAAAAAAGCTCTACACTGAGAAACAAACTATCATGCTTAGGAAAAAAATCCTCTTAGTAGCTTTGAAAATCATAACTTTAAATACGAGTAAGCTATGAAAGCTGTATATCCTTCCTGAACAGAAAGCTGAAGATATAAAAGGTGTGTTTAACAACAAAGAAGTTTTGAAGGCAGGAGCCAGGCAGGGTGGTAACAAGGACTTTTCATTTGAGTCTGAGAGGAGGAGAAACAATCTGAAATAAGCAATGTCACCCCAGGAAGAACGAACAACTCCGTTGGAGAATTGAGCTTACTGGAGTCAGTGTTAAACAATTAATTTAGGAATCAAGTGTGATTTTCCATAAAACATCTCACGCTATTGAGATGAACCTATTCCATCTCTGTTTTAGACAAAGCTGGGGATGTGCAAATCAGTTATATGATAATCTTGTATAAACTATTCAGACATAATGAATTTTACAGTTGATTACCCAAAACAGAATGGTGAATTTTGTTTTTACTGTCCCTTATACCTTTCTCAAAACTGAACTCCAACATAAATTCAATTTTTTTTTTGCATAGCAGATATATCTAGCCTGATACAAATTAGTCTAGAAATAAAAAAGCCTTTTCACTGCTAAAGTGAGTAATTTTAGCTTTTTTTTGTAATTAAGAAAAATTTAAATATTTTACGTTTACAGAGTAAACATAGAGTATTTATTTTATTTTAAAACTGTTATTTTGTTTAAGGTGAAACTGTCAATGTAGCACTTAGCTGTGCACCCCACTTAGGTTGGGCTTCTTGTCAGTAAATTGTACAAAGTCTTGTCATATTAAGGGAAACCACTCGGTGACAACAATTAACATCAGGCTGTCTTTTTCTGAAATAACATATTTTTCTCTGAGGCTTAACTTTTAAAATGTAGTTATTATTCTGCTAGTTTGTTTTGGATTTGCTTTGAGTCAGATAATTTCCAAGAAACATCCATCTTTTCTGAAAATAGTAGCGTTAGAGAGAGCAGTCTTCCAGTACCTGCTGTTAAAAGATTTTAAGCTTAAGGTTCATGATAATTAGACTAGCTAGTGGATGCTAGGAAGTTCAAAGTGTGTTCTAGGAACATGCTTCACTTTTTGCATTTTTATACTTAAGTTTTTTGCAGTTTCTGAAATAGACTACAAGAAATTCTTCAGTTGGTGGGCATCTGGATAGTCATTTACGTAAATTTAAAAGTTTGAGATAGACTACGCTGCCCAATGTATTCATGCAAGTACAACTGTTACTGTTCCCTTAGGTTTTAAGCAAGAACATCACGATAATCCACTGAAGATTTGTTTCTAAAAGCAGTAAATTCTTGAGACATCTCCAAACAAATGCTTCTGGGAATGAAGCTTTCTCTTCTAAAGAAGATTTCCTTGAATACACATGACTATATAAGTAACTATAAGCAAAATTAATATCATCAGGAAAAAAACAGAATAAATGTTTATTTTCCTTTTATTTATGAAAAAAAAAGTTTAAATGTTTGCAATTTTCTTGTCTCAGCCATTGAGGCTCTCTCACCTATTAGAAGCTTAATATTGTGAAGTAGTCACAATACTGAACACAAAGGCAAATACAGTAATCAGTCGCATATACCTACCTAAGTATGTTTGTATTCTGTCACCCATTTTTTATGAGCCAGATTCATCCAAAAAAAATATTGCCCTACCCCTCTGCATTTGCTGCTCTGTTGGTGTGTACATAGTGTGTTTGACATATTCAGGGCATGCTGGATTTATTCAACTTACACAGATTGCTGGCATCAGCAGCAGATCTGATTTACACCCAATATATTAGATATATTTCACGTATACTGTGCCAGCGATCTGTGTACTATAAGATGTTTGACATTTCTGGTTGTCCTGTGGCCTTGTCAAAAATTGCAAATTCTCAACAACATGTCAGAAGTCCTCAAGCTCCACTTGAACAAAATCTATTTGTGCAAAGAAAAAGAAATATCTTGGCAAAAATGAACATATTGTAGGCTGAGTCTTATTTCCTGAAATCTTATTTTCTCATAGAAAATGATGAAGCTGCAGGACATTGAGTGTGAATCAGCTTCAGAAGTGTTACCCAGGAAACTCTTCTAGTCAGAATTCATAATTGTTCCATTCTGCTCCTTTTTATTTGGATAGTCCTACTTCACCCTTTCTCTTCACACCGCAAACCCAAGACAATACCAAGGCCTAATTTTTTACAGCACACATTTAGGTAAGGCTTGAAGCTCAAAACTCTTTTATTGCAAATGCAAACATAATTAAGATTTTTTTAATTCATCATTAAAGTATTATGCTTGTATTATTTGTCATTCTTATTATTCTGAAATAGCCTAAGTATCATCTTAATTTTTTTACTTCATACAAGATAACTAAATTGTAAAGGTATGTGGAAGGAGAGTATCTGCTTCTTTAAAGGTACCCAGTCAAAGGAGCCATAAACCAGAAGACACAGAGACAAACCTGACCAGCAAATGATAAGGGAGGCCCTGATAAGAAAAAACCTGGTCAGTGACATGAATTGGTAAGAGTATGCGGGGTGTGAAAATGTTTATTTTTTTAGCTGGGCATATAAGGACGGAGTAAGAGACAAACACACAGAGAGATAAAACCTGACCAATTAGAATCAACAGACAAAACCCAGAAACAAACCTGGTCAGTCACACTAATTGATGGGTTTTCAAGAAACTGCAGGCAAACCAGGACTTTGCAACAGATAAGGATGTAAACTGAGGGTCCTGCATGTTGGAGGGGGTCGGTGGGACTGTGTCAACTGATGAGGCAATGTGCAGGGGAAGAGGAAACAGTGGGAAACAGAGAAGGGGGTAGGCAGAAAGGGGTATAAAAGGGGCTGTGTGTAAAGCAGGACTGGTTAGTATGCTTGTCTGGCTAAGCCCTGCGCCTGGTCACTGCAGTTTGTCCTGTCTTCTTATATCTTGTTATTAAATTTTTTCTTAACTATCTCTTACCATAATCTCACTCTCTATCCCATGTGTGTGTATGCTGCAATGACTCAGTGCCAGCTGCTGGTGAGACCTGAGTGTATGTGAGTGAAATTTGGTGCCAGCTACTGGAGTCAGAGAGGAGGGTGGGTGCCCCTGGTCCATGGTGTCAACTATGGGAAAGCAGCAGCTGCATCTGTAGCTCACACCTGGGTTCCAGGACATGGGGCTGGGCTCCAGCTACTGGGGCAGGAAGGGTCCTGGGCTGGAGCAACTGGAGAAGGTGGCAGCAGTCCTAACATCCCCAACACAAATCATTCTCAACTTCACTGGCCCGTGGATGATTAACTGTGGAGGTATTCAGGGAGAAAGTACAATTGCTATGGTGAAGTATAACCTCTCGCTAGTGCCCTCATCTTCTATTCCCAAATCATTGATGTCATTGGGTTTGTTACATTGAAAATCTTGCTACAGGCAAAAATGCACACCTTATAGGTGGAGCTGAGAATCTACTGTCAGTCCAATCCATGTTTTTACAGAATAGTAGTCCAAATTATTAGTCAAATTACAGAAATATTAGTTCCTGGTCTACAGTAGTGCAGTAACTTTCAGTAACATAGGTCCTCCTGCTTGGAAGGGTGCGAGGTTCATGATGGAGTTCTTGTCCTCTTTGCTTGGAGGAGCATGATGCTGATGCTGACATTGGTCCTTACTTTCTCTTTAGCCTGGGAGTCCCGCTTGGAGAACCTGGTGTGCATTCCCTGCCCCCTACTGGATGCCTCCTGGGGGTCCCCACAGGAGAGGGCAGCAGGAGGGAGGACCCAGCTCCAACCAGCCAAGGCTGCCTCAGCCCCCTGAGAGACACCTGCCCTGCCCCTGTTGGAATTGGTGACAGGGGTGAGGATGACATGATTTTTTAAATCTTCAGAAGCACACTGATCTTGCTTGAAATCATGCTTACCCATTCATACCCTGCATGGAAAAAAAGGCAATGTCCAGACTATTGCATTTGTTTTCTACAGTTAACAGTCATTTTGCTGCTATTTTGTTTTTCATAGCTATGAGCACAGAAAGGGAGAGAACCGTTTCTATGGAAATAGATGAAAATTTGTGCACAAAATTTGAGTTGTCATGTATTTCTAGCACTATACCACTAATACACTGATTGCCTAGTACTGAAACATGATGCTTCACAGAAATGATGAATCTATGTAATTAATTTTGCAAAATGATGCATCCCCTCTTCTGGGGGGGGGGGTGGTTTTAAGTATCCTGGGTCCTTTGGGAGCAGAGCTTTGTGCATAGCTCTCATAATACCACTATTCTGAAAACAGACTAATTTTGCTACAAAACTCTTTGAAACACCTTTAAAGCTCGAATCATTCAAGTTTTATGACTGTGGTTGTCCTGTCTAGAGGTGTAAATGCCCTATTGTATGATACCATGCAAGGGGAGCTGAATCACCCTGTTTTGACAGAGAGAAAATCTATTTGTTTCCTAGCAAATATTATTACACAGATCAATTCCTCGTTACCTGTCTTATCCTACAACTATTCCCACAGGCTAGAACTTTTACACAAAATTATTTCTGTTGTCTGAAGAAGAAATGATTCCTCATAGATATGGCTGTGTGCTTTTAAAGTTTGAAAGCTGGATATGCAAATAAGTTCAGTCAAATGCTAGCGGCAAGGTACTATGTATGTACTATGAATTTCTAATTATTATTTGCCATTTTTTATTGTTGTAGCACCTGATGGCTTCAACTGGAGATCTGTACTACTTCTAGCATGACAACTGGCTGGAGTTTGAAATTATGACCTTTTACCATTACTAATTTCACCCATCTTCCTAAATGTAACATATAACAACAAAGGATTCTTTGTTGAATGAAATGTTCAGACAATACACCCATCTGTTCAAAAGGATTTTTTGCTGGCTTAGGCAGTGCAATATTTCTGCAGCTTATTTTTCTAGGCATTCATTTTTCACACTGACCTGGAAAAAGAAAAGAAAAAAAGTTGGAAAAACACAGTTACATGGTAAAATATCTATTTACACTGGGTGGAAATGCATTCACTTTGGTTTTACCTCTACAATTATTTTCAACTGAATACAAAGGAGAGATAGAGGCTACAGGGAGATAGGCATTTATGATCTTCAATCTCAAAAAGCTTATATTTTAAAAGTAACATCTTTTATTCAAAGGTACTTCTTTTTTAAAATGCTTGAATAACACAAATATCTTTCAAAAGTTATAAAAGGTACAATATTTTTATGCTTACAATAAATTTATCTTTGTTGCCTGTTTTTAATACAATTCAGATAAAACAGTATGTCTCTTTATTGCTGACATTTTTATGGTCTTTTTTATATCAGATATTTTTTCATAAGAAAAACAGCATAAGAAATTATGTTCTTTCAATATAAAACATGTCTTAAAGACAGCATGTGTCCAGGTTTTTTATTATTACTGTAAGAAGAATGTTCATAAACATCTATTGACATTATTCAGAAAGTCATGGATCTTCCATTTGCGTTGTGTCTTGAGAGAAATTAAATATAAGTTGTTTGAAATCAAGTCATCTTAATATGTAGTTAAATAAGATGATAGATACCTGTGACAAAGGATACCTTTAATATTTGATGATACTTCTAGTTTACAGTGATTTAAAAGGAAGTGCTGTCACTCAGAAGTAATACAAAAGCCAACTACTGATTTGTCATTTTCATTAGCTTTCCTGGGTTTTGAAATTAATCTGACTTTTCTTTAAATTTCAGTTATACAAAAGTAAGGAAACAATTCATTTACATATTTAACGCAAACCTCAGGAATATCTACAATGAAGTATGTCCTGTTTTCGGCTGTGATAGAGTTAGTTTTCTTCCTAGTAGCTGGTGTAGCGCTATGTTTTGGATTTGCTTTGAGAAGAATATTGATAACACATTGATGTTTTAGTTGTTGCTAAGTAGTGCTTACACTAGTCAAGGACTTTTTCAGCTTCCCATACTCTGCCAGGTACACAAGAAACTGGGAGGAGGCACAGCCAAGATAGTTGATCCAAACTGACCAAAGGGCTATTCCATACCATATGACGTCATGCTCAGTATATAAACTGGGAGCAGTTGGCCCGAAGGCTGGGATCACTGGTTGGGAACTGGCTGGGCGTCGGTCAGTGGGTGGTGAGCGATTGCATTGTGCATCACTTATTTTGTATATTATTATTATTATTATTATTATTATTATTTTCCTTTCCTTTTCTGTCCTATTAAACTGTCTTTATCTCAACCCA
>VYZW01019063.1:3374-15971 GCA_013401315.1 Balaeniceps rex | reverse complement strand
TCATGCTCAGTATATAAACTGGGAGCAGTTGGCCCGAAGGCTGGGATCACTGGTTGGGAACTGGCTGGGCGTCGGTCAGTGGGTGGTGAGCGATTGCATTGTGCATCACTTATTTTGTATATTATTATTATTATTATTATTATTATTATTTTCCTTTCCTTTTCTGTCCTATTAAACTGTCTATCTCAACCCACAATTTTTACTTTTTTTTTCCTATTCTCTCCCCCATCCCACCGGAGAGGGGGAGAGAGAGTGAATGGCTGTGTGATGTTTAACTGCCTGCCGGTTTAAATCACAACATATTATTTCTATTCTGGTACTAAATTTGTGCTAAAGGTTACATGATTTTGTCTTCATGGAAACTCAATCTAAAGTATGGCCCATGAGATGTGCTTAAGCATACAAAATACATCAACACTGACATAAAAGTTTATCCTCAAACATACTGCCTGGTAGCATATTTATCAGGCAAAATACTTAATTAAAAGGGAAAGAATGCTGTTGGCTAACCAAGAACACAAGCCATCTGATTGTTCAAAAACTTCACTGCATTTCTCATATGAGGTAGTTCCAGGTAAATATCCTGCATTAAATTCCTGTTGCTCAAGCATTACTGTTCTTAGAAAGAGTAACTTTCCTCCCGTATTCCATTATAATTTATTTAGAAGATAGCAGTTTAGTGGCTGTGGAAAAAAAAGAACCATTAATTTTGCCTATACAGTTAATGCTTCTGGAGAAATAGATTAGATATGATTTACATATTGGCAGTATTACACCATACTGCCAACGAAGTATTCTTCAACCAGAGCTCATTACCTGAGCAAATCACACAGCAAATCACCTAAGCCTCCACTAAACCTTTCCTGTACTGGAAGAAGACCATTTCTAAGCCCTGCTCCCCTATCCACGGGTTTTCTGTTTTCTTTAGAAGTTGGTAAGAAGTTCCTCCTTCTCAGTACCACTCTTTATACAACCTAATTAATACCATTTTCAATAGGTAAAATATATGCAAAAGAATCTTGAGGGTCTTTTTAGCTGCATGAGAGGGAACTATTTTGCAGTCATCTATTGATAGCAATTTCAGGATCCAGTATGATTTCAAGGAGTCTATGAACTAGTGACTGTATGACATTCTGTTGTATTCTGATTTAGATGTGTTTAAAACAAATGTCTAATCACAGCTTTAGGATGGGAAGACTGGATTAAAGGGAGTGTTGGACTGACTTCCATGACATGTGATCTTTCAGCCATGGCTATCTGAAATCATCATCACACTCTAGTATATTGACTTAGATACGCAGGAGATGGATAGAGATGGGCAAGCAAAAATCCATATAAAGGTTTAGAATTTCTGGTAGACTAACAGGGGGAGCATTTACAGGAATATTGAATTGTGTGAATTGGGTTTTAGGTGCCTGTGGAATAATTGCTGGAGGTGACTTAGAAATTAAACTTATATTCACATTTTTAAGAGAGGTACAGCATCAAAGAAGCTTCCAGGGTGCAGTGAGGCTGACATGCAAGGAATCCATTCCATGGAAGTTCCCTAGGCCTGCAACCTTAGATGTCAGCAATGCCAGGGGAACTTGGTGTGCTGGTTCTAAGAGGAATTGCCCAGAGCGTGGAGAGGTGTGGAGACACTGTGGCCAGGCTCTGTGATAATATGGGAACTTGAAGGTACCATGGAACCGATAAGCTGCATATTTGCTACCCTGGGCCAACAGTCTGTCATGTTTTTGACAAAATGCTGTACTTTGGTGAACTTTGCTCATTATAATATAATACCAAAACACACCTCTATCCCAAGAGCTACCCAGCTCCAAGGTGCGACCCCCTTTCACTGAGCTTGCACTTTGAATCTTCCTGGTTTATACCTTTAAACGTGAAGCGAGAAAGTTTTACACCAATCATAACAAAGGTATGTATGACTAGAGTCACTCAAGCTCCACTTGAAAAGTAAAATATAGTATAAAATAGCTTAAGAGAGAAAGGATGTTAGGGAAGATACCATCGCGTACCACTCTGACTTCTGGGATCAGTCGACAGGCTGAGCCTCTCTTCCCCCCCATCAGGACGCCTTTGGGTAAGATTCGAACACTTGGTTATACCAAGTGCCTCCTCGGGAAACTTAGAAACCTCTGTAGAGTTGCTTTATATCTCGTAATGCATTACTTATACTTTTGGTATTTGCACCTGCTTTGCAGACAGTTAATTTATTACCGGTAATCCAAAAGAACCTGTGTATCTGTTGCTTTAATAAACTACACTGTTCATTAAATCTAGCCATGATAGTTCTCATTGAATGCGACCAGACTCTTTAAGTGTGGCTGTGGTAGTTCATGGAACGCGACTAGACTGAAGGTGTATCGCGTTATTTGTGCATCCGTAATTGTGATAGTTCAGTACACAGAACGCGACCGGACTTATAACAATGAACTGGGCATCTGCCAAATTACTTTAACCCTTTTAACACAACAGTGCCAAAGTTCTATTGTTCTTAATTTGTGGAATTTTGTCATTAGAACATTTAGACAACAGAACAGATTTAATTCCTATTCACTTCTTTGGGGTTTTTTTAGCCCAAAGAATGTAAACTATAAACTGTAAAAAATTGAAAGTAGGAAAGACACCTCAGGTCTACGTATTCTTAGTTATATGTTGAACTCATTGGAAAACTCAGGCTTCTTTCAGTAGTACCTTCTTCTGAACTCAGATATGTTCTTGACTTCACAGTGACCCAGTTTCAAAACAGTAGTACCTGGGCTGTTTGCTGGTAGATGGGATTTTGAGGATAAATTTGGTTTGGGTTTTTTTTTGCTTAGGGAGGTCGTAAGTGTCCTAACTTTCAGTGAGCTATAGTTCTGCAGAAATCTAATTTCTATCTCTGTTGCTAAGTGTCTTCCCTTCAAAAGCCAGTTCAGTGTTTTAAACTCCATGTAGAAAGAAATGTATGTTACAAAGCCACGTGTGAAGGACTTGTTTTAATCATCCTTCTGGTTTCTTATTTTTCTATTAGTTTGTCATACACTAAATCAAGCAGAGGCATTTAACATTATATTTAGTGGATGGAAAGGGAAAGATTCTCTTTAACACTCTGACAAGGCCTTCAAAACTGTTTAGTTTTCTTCACTGGCAATAGAGATTGATTAACACCTAGATTAGGAATACAAAGAACTGGTTACTAGTGGGAAGCTAATCTTTGATGTTACAAAGCCAAAATGAGAAATTTAATGTAGGAGGTTAGAACTGGTTTACAGGTTTGTTTTACTTTCAGCTAGCTCCTCCCCCTCCAGCCCAAGTATCTGAAAGTGTATCTGTAAGTATAATCACAGATGCTGCTTCTGGGAAATTCAGGCAAACAACCCACTGCTATTCTCTCTGTTATTCTTTTTAACAGAAAAGAAAAAAGACACTTGTGGTCTATCAGAAGGTTTTTTCAACCACAGATAAAGTTTAAAGCAAGTCATAGCTGGAAATTAAAGTAAATTAGGGGTTTTTTCCCTCTCTCTTCTGGAATTATCTTCTGGCTATGAACCATAATGTGGTTGAATAATCTGGCCATAACAGAAGCAAAATTAGCAATGTGAAACATTCTAAGAATATGTCTACTTCCCTTTTCTACCTATACTCTTTCAGGAAAGGGAATGAGGACAAGTTGTCCCATTTACAACACCAGAAAAGCTCATGTCTCAAGAAACTTATGAAACTTTTTTTCTTCTTCAGTAGTACTGATGCTCACAGGAAGAGATGAACTATCAAAAAAAATACTTACAAGTAAGACTTCAGAAATCTTGTGATATCATGCAAAAAAAAAAACCCAGAAAAAAGATGCTTCACTTCACTATGATGCAAGGTATGCACACTGAAAGTGAAAACAAAAAACCCAGAAGAGGAAGAGAAAAAGTATCCTGACATTTGACTTTTCCTGTGTAAAAATGGAGAAAAAAATGCTCTTTTATTTTTCATATGAAAAAAGTTAGATGAGGAAATTTTGCAACAATAACAAGATGTGAAGTGTTCAAGATTCTATTTTGTTGATAATTGATAAAGTAATTTTGGTGGTGAATCAGTCGTTTTGTAGTAATTAGTAAAAAATTACTTGCAAGTGGTTACCAGACCACTGTCTGTGTGTCTGTACATGTTTAAGTGCATGTGTGTCTTCTAGTGGATTGTACATTTTGGACAGTGGACTTTTCAGTGACCTTAGAGCTGTACGCGTGAGTGACTGGGTTGTGGTAATAAAATCACAGCTTAAAGGCTACTGAAGAAATACAGGATTGTACCAGGGACTCCCGAAAGAGCAAGCACAAGCTGACAGCAATGGCCTTGAAAGTGTGAGCATGGGACAATAGCCAAGGTCCCAGGCTATAAATACAGATCACTAGTGATTAATTACTGATCACTAAAGGAACACAACCTTGGCAGCTGGGTGAAACCCGTTTCAGGGTTAAAAAAGAAAACAGAGATGAAATCTCAAGCATTTGTAAAACACACCATGTAGAGTAAAACTTGGATGCAACGGGGAGTTTATGGATGAGAGAACAAAGAGGAAGTAAGTAAACTGTGTTAGCAAACGTTTTTAAGAAATGACCCAAGCAAATCCAAGAGTGAGGAGGAAGATCCCCCAACATCAACACCACACCCCACCCAGTAAAAAGTAGCAGGAAACACCAATCATCACCCTCATGCTCCTCCTGGTGAGGAACTGGGGTGGTGGCTGCTTGAAATAACAAAGCTTTTGAAGGGTAAACAGGCACCAGAGAAAGTAGTAAGTACTGGAGTTTATATTTGTCAGTTTATGTTTGCCAGTTGCAACAGGATCATTTTTTTAAATGACCTATGATACCTGTATCTTTTTGATTGCATTGTAACTGTATCGTAGAGACTTAAATATACCAACATCTATGTCTTAAGTGTGCTTCTGTAGCCCACATTAAATTGTGCAGAGTATGTAATGTGGTACTCCAACCTTGAGAACTAGTTGTTAAAATTTGAATGCAACAATCTATTTTCAGGCAAACTGGCTGTGTTTTGTAAAGCAACAATATCTACACTTTATAAATCCCTTGGCTTTAATTCCAGTTACTTAAATGAAATTAACCTTTTCTAGAGCATAAAATCTGTAATTTGAATGTAACTCAGGTAAAGCTTCTTGATGGAAGATCACATCTCAGAAATACATTTTTGCATACGGTGGCTCTAATCTTATGTTGCAATAGTTAGTCTTCCCTTCCCTTCCCTTCCCTTCCCTTACCTTCCCTCCCCTCCCCTCCCCTTCCCTCTCTTCAAAAATCCATATGAAAAAAGGTACTGTATGTTACTTAGATTTATTGGAAAACAAGCTGATAGACAATGACTCCCCACAAGACTTCTGAAGAAACAAGCACAATACTGTCTTTAAAGAGTTATCTGAAGTTATTTGTATGCCATTCCTGAAACTAGACTACATTTAGTTATATCCCAGTCTTACCTAATCTAACAGTGTTTGAGACTGAATGTCAGGCATTGTTGTTATGGCAAATAAAAACATCACAGCTGTTCTAGCAGTTTTCAGCTTTAAAATGTTCAAATACGTTTTTGGTTAAACATTTTTAGAGAGAAAAGATGAAAGAAAAATTTACATGCATATAAAATTGTTGCTTGGATGTGATATTGAGAATCAGCATTCAGCTGCTTTCCTCTTTTCTGAATATTTTAATGTATATTGTTTAATTATTTTTTTAATTAAGAAAGGCCTTCTTTCTGTTTTATTTTTCTTCTAGAACTTGAATCTTTAAGCCACTGCTAACTCAGAAATACTATGAAATTTATTTATTTTAATTAATAAGTAGCAGCTGACAGCTACAATGAAATGTGAAGTATCTTTTTTCTTATTATTTGAAGAAACATCCAGCAAAATAAAGTGTTAACAACATGCTCAACATGCAAAATCTGCCCAGATGTGAATGTGAAATTTCATAGATTTCAGAAGCAGAAGAGTTTTACTTATATTTTTCCAGCAGATTAATTAATCCACTTTTCCTTTTGGTACGTGTGATAAAAATACCTGAAATACACAGGTTACTGGAAATACAGACTGAAATGAGATGTGAAATATCAATCCCTACAGTGAAGAAAGACCTTTGCAATACCTAACCCAAATGCCTTCCCAATTTGACTGTGATCACTGATACATACTTAGAATGTTTACTTTTCCCCGCAATGACTTACACATTATCATATTGTGATTATATTTAAATCATGTTTCCTAAGTCTAGTTATGAGATGACATGTGTGACAGTGACAGCTATGGAAAATAAAGAGCTATATCACATACACAGTTTCCCCTACCCATTAGAATAGTTAGGCTGATAAGGAATGAAGCTGGATTAATTTCTTTTTTTTTTTTTTTGATAAAGCTATCCATTTTCTAATGCTACATACTTAAAAATTGATTGTTTAATAATGTATTGCCAAGTCATTTCCCAGATAAAAATTAGGCTGACATATATTTAATTCCTCTAGTCCTCCTTTTCTTTAGTCCTTAGGGCATACATATTCTTTTTCTATCAATTCTATAAAGTAACAAGCATTACTTCAAATGTCCTTTTGACTAGTTCTGTTGCTTCAGGGTCAATTTCCTTATGCTTTGCTGTACTGGAGATAACAGAAAACTTTTTTTGCTTGTTCTTTCTTTCTTCTGGCCCATATTCTTATCTCCTTGTCAAAATTATTTGTATGCAGTATATGACTAAAAGTAACCTTTTTTTTGGTGATGACTGAAGAAAAAAAATGTAACAAACTATTGAAGACATTTTCATATCTATTGCCTTTTTTCCTTTCCTCTTCTGTAATGTATCTGTACTCTTATCTGTTTACCTATATATAGAACCTTTCCTTGTTAACTCTGTTTTACTAATATGCATAATTTTGAATATTACTCTTTCTAGCTTTATCATCACTTACTTGATCTATTTCTTTGTAGTGGTACTTCGTAATGTGACCATCTTTCCACTTTTTCAGTCTTTTTTTGATTTGGAAGTCATTGACCAACTCTCAGTGCACTCATAATGATATCCCACTCTATTTCATTATGACAGTCTGTCATTTTCAAGTTAATATACCTCATTAAATACATTCCAGTTCCCTTCCACTGTTTTAGCCTACAGATTATTTTTCCAGTGATTCTATAAACAACATATTTTAAATATTAACTACAGATCTGGTAGTTAATCTATTGACCATGTATGTTTTGAAAATATGTGTTTTATTTATTCCAACAGGACTTCAAAATGAACACTCAGTTTATAATATTCTGTCCTGGCTTCATACCATATGACATCATGCTCAGTATATAAACTGGGGGGAGTTGGCCGGGGAGCAGCGATCGGTGCTCGGGGCCTGGCTGGGCGTCGGTCGGCGGGTGGTGAGCAGTTATATCACTTGGTTTTTTTCCTGGGTTTTGTTTCTCTCTCTCTCGTTCTCCTTTTCATTACAATTTTATTACTATAATTATTATTTTTATTTTATTTCAATTATTAAACTGTTTTTATCTCAACCCATGAGTTTTCTTTTGCCCTTCCGATTCTCTCCCCCATCCCACCGGGAAGGGGGAGGGTGAGCGAGCGGCTGTGTGGTACTCAGTTGCCGACTGGGGCTAAACCACGACATATTCTCTTTAGTTTTTTAAAGGGATTTCTTTGTGTTTAATTATACTTCTAAGTACAGAAGTAATTGTCTACTTGAGAACCTGTAGATTTCAGTGAAACAGTTGACATCCTCAGATGAAAGTCCATACATACATCTTTTCAAAATGAAGGTATGTTGGAATTGTTAAAACAAAAAATGTTATCTTCTTCAGTTTAAACAGGCAAAAGGATGGCTATAGTGATATTTAATGGACACAGCCATTAACAAAATTGCAGACTCACACAGTACTTTTACAGGTTACAGTTTAACAATTAAGAACAATCATATACTCATATCTCAGTGTGGTAATTTTTAAAAGAATATATGATAATTTCTAAGAAGAAGAAATCAAGCATAGCTTTGCCAGTCAAAAGAACAAAGCAAAAATAGATCTCCATGAAAGATGTGTGAATTTAGAAATTACAGTACCTAACAACAGTAAATGCATCTGCCTCCTTCCACAAAATGGCAAAGTTACAACTCATGATTTGTCATTGTCCATTCTCTGTTCAAGTGACACATATGGTGGGATTCAGGTCAAAGATTAAAACATCTATAATCTATAAATATTATATATATATACAGGACACATACAACAATGGTGTCTGCATGTAAGCTAGTCATTTAACCTCTTCTTACAGCCAAGACATATAGTTTCAGTACAGTCAACAGTCTAGAAAGCTCGTTAGTAGATTGGATACATGTTTTTGGTTTAGGGAGAGCTGTCTAATTCCACTGACTCTTCTGATTAAATATCAATGACTGACGGGAGCTTAACAAACTTAGCTTACATTTACACATCTGGTTTTGATTATTTACTCTGTAAGTACAATCCTATTTTTAAGGCGTACTTCATTTCCCAAAGCATAGACGTCTCACACTATCTTAAATATCCTGAGAATTACCTCTTAGCCTTCATTTTCCCTTCCAAAGGGCCTGGATCTTCCATTGGTTCTGTGTCATATCTGAAACCTCATGGAAATATCTTTGCCAACGTAGAGCATCTCAAGCCGTATTGGATAGTCCACTATGGGTGATTGACTTAATCCATTACTCATATAGAATTTATGTTTCACAAAAGTAAAGTGCACTGTAAATCCGTCCCAAAGTTTCTCTCAGAATTTGCCCAATATATCTTAAGTTATTAACCCAGACAGTCTGACAATTTGTATATAATTACCATAGTCTCTACTGTGTCAGCCCTTATTTTGCTTGACAGAATTCTTAAAAATTACCAGAAGTGATCACTTCTTGAACCCTTAGTGATTAATCATTTTCTGTGTCAAGGACGACATATGAACCCCCCAGAAGTAGTCATTAGACTAGATCTGAGTTTCAGGTGATTGATTTGAGAGTTTATTGGGCTTCATTTTGTTTCTTGTCTAAGTGAGCTAGCTTTGTGATACGTAACCAACAGAAGAGGAGTTATGAACTTGGGGGGGGGGAAGTTATCTAAATCTAGGATATTGAGAGAATGCAAATATCGAACTAAATATTTTTCAGGAAATATCAGGTAGAAAAAATGAAAAGTTTTTCAAAAATGTTTTCTTTAATTGAAATTGTTCTCTTACACAAAAGGGCACTTAAGTCTTGTTGTAGTTAACTGAAAATGTTATATCACATCCCTCGTTTCCTCTTGTTTTTGAACATGACTCCTAAAAGAACTCTATTACATTATATAAATAGACCTCATTGTCAGAATAAATCATTTTATGGAAAAATTTACCCCAAAGTAAATTTTTGTGGATACATTATAAATCATTGCAAAGCAACATGCTTAGCCTCTGTATTGGTGGAGCCCCATAAACATCCAAAACTCAAGATATAGCTTGTAGCATAAACCTTATAAAGCTTTTACAAAATCATAAAAATGAATCTGTCATTAATGATAAGCAGCATCAAAATGAAAATTTTAAAATAGAAAATGGTTATTAATGACTCATGCTTTGTCTTCATTGAAATAATTTTTATTTTCCTTTTAAAAAAATAGTCAGTTGTAAAGTTATAAGTAACCACTGCTGTGTTTAGTTTACTGAAATAAAAATCAATATAGTTTTTAACTTGAAACAATATTGTTTTGACACACAGTATGGCATTTAAAATTAGACATTCATCTTTTAATTCTTCCATAAATTGACACTGGTCATATGTATACTACTAAATACATTCTCTGCCTCTGAGTGTGAATGACACAGTACAGGTCATACAGCTATGCTTTATTGCCCTTCAAACTGGGGTGGCTCTTGTCAAACTGTTTAGTGCTAATGGTTCCAGCCCATGTCAAGCCCTGAATTGTGCCCAGGAGTTTTTTGCGAAAGTGGTGTTTGACCCAAGTTAACCCATGCTGGGATTGTGCTAAAATTTTAACAGTAAGGGCAATAAAATGCCAATGTTGTGGCATTTGCCTTCTTTACTTTAAATAGCATAGATACAGCTGTTATATACCCTATGACTCTCCTTCAGTAAGGTAAATCTAAAAATACTCCTATTAAAAGCAAGGGGACTAATCAATTTATTAAAGTTATGTACTTAAGCTTCTTGTTGGATGAATGCCATAAATGCAAAGAAACCAATTTCATCACATTAGGAAATGTAATCTGTTTCAAGTAGTCTCATAACCCTAAAAAAGAGTATAGCATAGGCTCTGAATTTAAGATACAGCTAGAAAGAGATTACTGGATAGATCATGACTATCTGACATTTTCCAACAAATGATAATGATAAAGAGATGGGCAATGCCAAATCTTAAGATTTGTGCTTGGATAACATGTAACAATATTTCAGTTATTGTCTGTGGCAATATCAGTATAAAAAAGATTAAAAAAAGAGATAAGAGTCGGTATGTTACAGTGAGAAATCAAAGGAAGAATCATCAGAAAATATTATAGTCTTTTAAGTAGGAAAGACAGAAGTCTTGAAAATCCTTAAAGGAAACATCGATTTGAAGTACAGTATCATTGGACAAGTAACAAGGCTGATTTTACATTTTTTATTTAAGAAAAAAAATGTATATTTTTTTCTTCTTTCTTCCCTGAAATAGAAGCAATCAGACAACAAAAGCCACATATAAAAATATCCAAATCAGAAATAAAAAAAATTCCAAGATAAAATCAAAAGCCCTGAAGACCTAAGAACTACACACTTCTTCCAGTCCAATGTTTGCTCTGATAATTAGGATTCCTAAATGATATGGAAGGGAAGGGATCTTTCTTCTCTGTCGTGATCAGCTTCAGTCTCTGCATCTTTTCCTTTTGCCTTCAGTGATATTTAAGACAACTAAAGTTTGTCTCTTCTAGCTAATTGCTAAAGAAATTTAGACAAAAAAGAGCTTGGGCAAGGAAAAGCCCCCCAGTCAGTAGCAGAGGAAAATAGTAAAAAGAAAGGAAAAAAGAAATCTACTTTTTTTTTACATCGTATCCCTTGTATCAGATCTAACATTCTGCAAGCAAGAGACAACCCTGTCAAGCAGAATTATTTTGAGCTGAGTTATTGCTATTGTTTGGCATATATCTCAACTGAAAATTTGAGGGAGAAAGAAGTCAGATGAAATGCTTAAGAAATAAATGGTATAATATACAAAGTTTAAGAAATGTTTTCTTTAATAGGGTTTTATTGGTTCAGCATTAGCAGAAAACATTTCAAAATATATTAGTAGTCTTTATAAGTGGGTAATGATCAGGACCGCCATGAAATCTGTAGTTTAAAAAAAGTTTGTCAATTTTTCTCATGTACCTGATACTTATTCTGCCACTTCTGAAACCTAAAAAAATCTCATTGTTTTAATATCCTTATTGTTATTTTTACAGAACATTCTTGAGAGCACAAGGACTTAGCATCTCCTATATAATAGTCAGAAAGATCTGTTCCAATATTCTTTCTGAACAGAGTGGCTGTAGAATAAAAATGACAAAACAAAACCTGAAGTTAATTACCCTGTTTTAAACTACTTTTCCAAACACACGATTCCAAACCAGTATTTTCTACTGCATTAATGTTATGATCATCACATACTTTTTTCTAAATGTTTCTGTGAACCTCATCTGTGAATTTCCTAAGACATTGATGCCTGCTCATCTTGGCAGCCTTTTTGCATTAATTTCTCTCTATTGTAGAAGAGATACACATTGTTTTTCTAATTCAGTTAAAGTTAAGGATAATCCCTAATCTCTTCAGTTATAACAGTGGGTTGCAGATCAGACCTATGCATCGAAATAGTGTGGTTTTTCAGGAGTGAAGAATTTTCAGAATGTGGAAAAATAATTTTAGTGCATGATTAAAAATTCAGTCCAAAACTTTTGCCATGTTTATTCCTTGCAAACTGAAGACATCACAAAACAACGGTTTGTGAGTGTGAAAACAGTAGTTCCTGCAACAGTACCCCAAGCCCTAAGATATTTTAATGAACAGGTGGTATGCACACTAATTAATGTTGTCCATGGAACTATCACTTCAACATCAACATGCATACAATTCTATTATTTTAAACAAAAGAAAATGTAAAACATGCTTAAAATTATTGCACACATTTATTTCTTTCTCAATAAAACTTTTGTTTCTCCTCTTATTTTTCTCCTCACAGCTATTTCTCAGTATGAAAAAAACTCTTTGAAGTTTCAAAAAATGACTCTTTGAAGTTTCAAAAAATGACTCTTTGAAGTGATGTCAGCACATCTTATATTTGCAGACAAAGCCCAGAAGCAGTCAGCCTGACATGGGAAATTGCCTCTTGTTTATTATTAAAGTATCATTTTAACCTTTCTCATATTCCTACTCAGAGTCATTTTCCCCCTGTAAATTTTAAAAAAACATTAATTTTAAAATGAGGTAAAATGTTTCATCCTGTCCTGCTCTCTCTCCACTCTTTCATATTTCTTTTACTTTGTGTTCTCTCCTTAAGGGCTTTAACATTCTGTGTGGCCATACATATAT
>VYZW01019062.1:0-11478 GCA_013401315.1 Balaeniceps rex | reverse complement strand
CCAACCCAAAGCATTCTATGATTCTATGATTCTATCATCTTTGGGTTTCCTAGTTTAATGGCAGGAACAGTTCTTTTAAAGATCATCTGTGCTCGTGCTTTAAAGATATGGAAGATTTTTATTGTATAATATTTCTCTTAACTAGCATAAAATTTAGCAGAGGGCCAGAATAAATCTCTTTAAAAAACATACAAAAGAAGTTAGGAAAAGTGCTAGGAAGTAGTTCCAAGAATGAAAAAGAAAGTCCTGGAAATGAACCAGTACCATTCCCATAACAGGGGTAGAAGGTCCATGTGGAAAGGGCCATCTCCGTTAACAGACCTGGACTTTCTCCGTTAGCTTTGGTTCCATTCACAGGAACCAGCAACGCATTTTCAGTATAGTCCACCTTTCCATTTCACATTTCTATAGATGTCAATTGTTATAACAGACCCTGAACATCTTTTTTCAGGCCCTACGTTGAAGTTTCGATCAGGCTGTAATTGCCCAGCAAGAGAGGACCTGCTCTGGAGAGACCCCCTCCCAAGCTCCAAATTGGGAGTGGGAATTGGGAGTGCTCAGCTCAGCCCAAAGTACTGAGTTCCCCAAGCTTTGGGTCCAACACTTTATAGAAACATGAGAAATCACCACTGTGTGCTTTTCTGCCTCTTTGCATTTAGGTCTAACTTGACTCCCACCAAAGTCAGTATGATTTAGAAGTTAATTTCAGTGGGGTCCTTCCTGAATTTTTCCTGGTCATTTCTGGGACAAGATGCAGAAATACTGAAGCAAAGTCCTACACGATGGACATGAAGATGTGAAGGAAGAGAAGAAAGAGAGTCCTGGCCTGCTTTGCTCCAGGTCCTAGATGTTCCCATATGCTCCATATAGCTCTCCAGCATTTGCTTGTTTTGATGTGACCCTGCACACCTGAGCAAGCAGTACTACAACCAACACCCTTCGCATACACATCATTTTGATGCAGGAGCTGGCGTACACCTATCGCTAACAGCCTCTTACAGTGGGAAAGAGTGGAAAGAAAATTAAACCTGGAGACAATTCTTTGCTCATTGGTGGTATTCAGTGTTGTACACAAATTGGCATTTCATATAGATGTTCCCCAAAATGTGGCCCTGTGTCAACTGCATTATTGCAAATACTGTTCAGGGAACTGTAATGGTCCCTGTAGGCTCTCACGAGTTCCCAGCCACCACAGAAATCACAGCAGGTGAAAAGGTGGGTGAGAAATGATTTTGCCCCACATTTTTTCCATATTTCTTGGAACCACCTCATTGCTGCTCTTCACCAATGCTGTGATGTTAATCTCTGATCCTGGCCAGCCTGGGGTCAGCCAGTTTGTATATGTATATGTATATTAATTTTTATTTATATTATTTCTATTTATATTTATAAATAAAAACTACTTAAGGGATGTTAATTGGAATTTTCTTAGGTTGTTTTTTTACTAGGTATGTGCTGGCAAGTCAAAGGACAAAAAAACCCCAACACCTCCCCCCATTTTAAAAATAGAGGAAAAATATTATTAGAAACAAATGAGAAATCAGCATTTTGTCAGAACTGAAATGTTTGCTAATAAACTGAAGATTTTTTCCTGTAGGCCAAGTAACTTACTATTATTTTTCAAATTACTGGATTCACTCTGCAACCAATATGCTTATTTTCCATATTTACTCTAAATGCATTATTGCAAGAATGAAATTTCTGTGATTTCACTGCTAAATTATAGATACCAGAGTAGAGGAATTTGGGGATGTATTTCTTTGGGCATGTAGATAGCTTTTAGACCACCATTTAAAATTTTTCTTGGCAAGAAATGGAATTTTCTAATGTGTGCTCGTTATTTCAGAGTCAATGGAATATGTGTTCCCTGACAACTTAGATGTTTTGGAATATCCCATCCAAGAATAAATTTAAGAACTTTTTATAGTCACAGATTTCCTTAGGGTATTATAGTCATTGAGCTTCTGTGCAGTATGTGAAAGGTTTTGTATAAAGTTTGTATAAACATCTTTTAAATGTTGTATGAAATAGCTTCACATTAGCAACTATTTATGAACTATGAAGACAACAATTAAAGTGTATGTATGAGATTAAGAATGGAAATGAATATGAGTCACAAGCTCTTCTGATGTGGAGAAAGACAGCAATCATTTAGATGAGACACCTCTTGGGAGGATCAAAAAAATTCCCATTAGCTTTAATTTGGCACTGATCCAACTGACTTAAAATATATTTTGTTTTCCTGTGATTCTGTGGTTTAACTAATTCTGCTTCCATTCCATTGTAAGATGGATTATTAAAAAAAATTACTCAAATTGTTTCTCTACCACAGCAGTGCAATGCCATTGATGAAAACCTTCACAGCTGAAAGGAAAATGGGATCCATTAACTTAATATTTAAATGGTTTTCAACATTTTATTAGACATTTTGAAGTTTTTGCTGTACTTACCCAGGAAGTTTTTATGTGGTCCCTCAGCTGAAGCACAGTACATACTAGAATGGCCTTTGTAAAAACTGTATTGACTCAACCCTTTAAAATAAAGCTTTCTATCTGATATGGCATAAAAAATGTTTTTCTACATAATAGATAAGTCTTCATCCACATTTCCTGTATGAAAGAGACTTTTGGAGCAGTATCCTCATTTCTTTCTGTGCATTTTTAATATGTTTTCTTTTACCAGCCAGGACATAAAATAACTGTCATTGTCAGAAACTGATTTTATTTTGCTTTCCAAAGCATAGCATAATAGTTATGCACTTTCTGTCTCTTACCATCCAGTGAGAGCCTGACCCAATTACCAGTAGTTTTATTGCTGACTTTGCTGGGTGCAGGACTGAGCCTTCAGTGTGCAGTACTGCACATATAGCTCATTGCCGCTGGGTTTTGGCTTTGCCCTCACTGAGGGGGGTCCTCATGCCACACAGGAGGGGACCACGTGGTTGCGATGCGGGATGGGTGTTACACACCATGGGGCTGCAGAGACAGGGTGGCCTCACCCATGACCCCAAACCTCAGCATTGTCATCCAAGCACTTGTTTTCCCATAGCCATGGGCACAACTGCAACCGCAGCAGAGCTGCAAACCCTCCAGTGAAGGTCCTTACTGCAGAGGTGCTCTGCCAAAACCGCACAGCAGCTGGTGGTGGATTGCTGGGCAGCAATGATGCCGGAGGAGGCTGTGCCCTCACTGGACAGCCTGTGCAGGTGGGTGATGCTCAGAGGATTCAGCAGTCAAGCAGCGTGGGGAGACAATAGTTAGAAGTATAAGGACAGGCAAAGAGGTATTTTCAGACTGAACAGTGAAAGAAGATGCAAAGAAAATGAGCAGAGGAAAGAGACCTGATTTCAGCTGAAGTCTCAGCCAGTCTGCTGGAACGAAGCTTTTCCTGAGCCACTGCAATACAGAATCAGGCTGTCTGGGTTGAACATACTGGCCTGAGAGTTTTCACATTTTCAACCAATGCATTAACAGCAATGGCACGACACAAAAAAGCTTGCAGCCTCAACTCATGCTGAGTTTTGAAGTGAGAGCAGCAGCAGGTTCAGTGACGACAGAAGCCTAATTCCTGAGTTTTGGGGGGGACCAACAGCACAGAGAGAAGTAATGCTCCAGCACCCCACGGCCAGCTTTCTGGGAGGACCTGAGGTAGGGTTAGGCTACGACCTTGCAGGCAGGTGCAAAGCCATTAACTTCTGAATTAAAATGATGGGCGGCACTGTCGGGAGCAGACAAAAGGTTAAGTGGTGCAGGATGGGAGAAGGAGAAAGCTGGGAATTAAAAAAAGAGAGAGAGTGTAGAGAGGAGACAGCAAAAGAGAGCTTCAGCAGCAGGAAAAATGACCCTATTCCTTAAAAACATGGGGTGGTGGCTGAAAGAGACATAGATCATGTCATTTTCCCAGAAACGGTATAATTTTACACAGACCCGCTATGTAAAACCCTATGGAGACAAAGCAGGGATCTGGTGAGTGCTGCAGCTAGTCAGAGTCATCCCCAAGGGAGGGTGCAGTATCAACCACAGTTAGTTACTTGGACATATGTCTGTACTATGGAAAAAAGGTCTTTTTACCATCAGATTCCTCTTCAGGCCAAATAGCCTCATTTGAAATGCCCCTTAGCAGCAAATGCAGAGGCAGTATAACATGGCTAACCAGGACGTCTTTCCCTCATCTTACAGCCTCTCCAGGTTGACACGGAGGAACAGGAAAGAAATTCAGGGAGCGTATTTCTGGGGGATGTAGTGTGATCCTTCCTTTTCCTCTGTTATATAATCCCTAAGTGACATGTTTCAGTATTTTCAGCCATAAATTCTTAAGACAGATTCTATGAGAAATCTGCATAATCTGAGGACATGTTCCCTTTTCCATTTTTCAAAGTTAGAAAACAAAAAAACCCCAAACAAACCCGAAAACTGTGTCTCTGTACAGAAACAGACTCAATGAAGTAAATTACTTTTACAGCATTTTCTTAAATTGTTAAATTATTATAGAATCATAGAATCATAGAATCATAGAATCATAGAATGCTTTGGGTTGGAAGGGACCTTTAGAGGTCATCTAGTCCAACCCCCCTGCAGTGAGCAGTGAACAAGTTAACAAGAACAGTAATTGGAAAGTAGCACCTTTAAGAAAAAAAGGNAGTATCAACCACAGTTAGTTACTTGGACATATGTCTGTACTATGGAAAAAAGGTCTTTTTACCATCAGATTCCTCTTCAGGCCAAATAGCCTCATTTGAAATGCCCCTTAGCAGCAAATGCAGAGGCAGTATAACATGGCTAACCAGGACGTCTTTCCCTCATCTTACAGCCTCTCCAGGTTGACACGGAGGAACAGGAAAGAAATTCAGGGAGCGTATTTCTGGGGGATGTAGTGTGATCCTTCCTTTTCCTCTGTTATATAATCCCTAAGTGACATGTTTCAGTATTTTCAGCCATAAATTCTTAAGACAGATTCTATGAGAAATCTGCATAATCTGAGGACATGTTCCCTTTTCCATTTTTCAAAGTTAGAAAACAAAAAAACCCCAAACAAACCCGAAAACTGTGTCTCTGTACAGAAACAGACTCAATGAAGTAAATTACTTTTACAGCATTTTCTTAAATTGTTAAATTATTATAGAATCATAGAATCATAGAATCATAGAATCATAGAATGCTTTGGGTTGGAAGGGACCTTTAGAGGTCATCTAGTCCAACCCCCCTGCAGTGAGCAGTGAACAAGTTAACAAGAACAGTAATTGGAAAGTAGCACCTTTAAGAAAAAAAGGCTTTGGTGTGTTAAAATAATGGGAACTATAATTTTTAGAGCTGTATACAGTACAGTATGTACAGAAAAGTAATAGTTCTCTCCATTAATTTTTAAATCATTCTCCTTCCTAAGTCAAGGTGCTATTTTTCAGGCTGCATCCTTTGTATGGAAGCTATAATGTTGCCTGCTGTGCAAGAGAAAGAGGTGAGAAAAGAGAGAAATAATGTCAGCAGGGGCCAAATCATGCTCCCACAAAATTAATGGAAGTTTGTTCCATTGTCTTCAATGGAAGAAAAACACTGAAACACAAAACCTGGTAATTTTACCTTCTGTAAATGTTGATAAAAATCAAGCATGACACATGGTTTGGGGATGGGAGGCTGCTTGCTCATATGTCTGTATTAATGTAACAAATTTCCTTTAATTTAAAAATAGTATTTCAAAACAGTAGATAATAATCTTATGATCATTTCTACTTCTCTCTGTAATGGTATAGCCTGGTCAAAAGGGAATTGGCATAGCAAGTTTGGGGCAAAATCTTAAGTTCCTGAATTCAGGCTCTCTGGAGTAATAGGAGTAAGAAAAAAGTGCAGTTTACCACTGAGAAAGATTCTGTATATAAAGATTTTGTTTATTTGCACTCAAATAGCTTAATCTGCTAATGCTAAACCTTTAATGATCTAGTTCTCAACAGAAAAAAAAAAACAAAAAACAAAACAACAAGAAAATTTGAAGTTACTTCTCCATTTCTTATAAAAATGCTAATGGTTGAAAAGCACACATCTGAATATATTTGCAAAGTGGGAGGCAGCAGGGATCTTTTAATTGACTCTGGTGATCTTTGTAGCAAGTATCAGACTAAAACCACAAAGTCCTAACCCCTAGGAAACTCCTCTGCTGTGTTATGTCTTTAAATATACAAGTCATCCCAGGGGCTTAGATGGGATTGCTTTTACACCTGAAGCTCAGCTGGATGTGACTGCGTCACAGCTTTTCCTGCAGCAGCCCCCTCCTCTCCCAGCCCAGGCCCTCGCCTGCCTGGCTGTGGGTCTCTGCAAAAGCATCACCTACGCACACACCATGCCAGCATTTTAATCCAAGCAAGTTAGAGAGAGGCTAAAGAGTGAACCAGCTTTGATGCTGGTTAAAACCTGTCAAGAAAAGAAGTTGACCCAGTTATGTTTAAAAACCATCAGTGCTACAGCAGACATTGCAGCAGCTGCTAGTGAAACTCACAAACCTTATAAACACAATAGCAAGCATAAACATCAACAAGCTTTGTTTGGGAGCAGAATACATTTGACAAGATCTCCTTAACACCAGACAGGAGCTCCCTGGGGTGGCAACATCAGTGTCTTCTTCACAGCCCCGATTCTTCCCTCTCATAACTGCCCCATCTCTGCACGGGCATTTGCATCTCTCCAGGAATGTCTGGGACAAATACATCTCATGAAGGAAGATATGAAGAGACAAAGAGTTTTAAAGAAAATCCAGCAATATAACAATCTAGAAACAAAAACCCCAAAGTTTGCACAAGCGTCATACCCTTTGTTTGAGTTATGAGTCATGGTTCCTTGTCCACAGCACAGAGTTATTTAAGAAGCCTGTTCCACCAAATACTTGTATCTGAAACCTTCCTAGATAGTTTAATGGGCTACATGTGGGAGACAGATCTTCTTATCTCCAGATTACAGACTGAATTCAACCCAGGTCAACTATCTGACAGTATTCGAAAACACATTGAGAGCATAAGGTAGCATATGGCATATGAAACAGAAGATGCCAACAATTTAACAGCAGTGCTGCGGTTGGTCTAAAGATGGAATATGAACATTTATGAAGGGAGAAGTAGTATCTTTTCTTAAGCAAGCTAATGGAGTTGGATAAAGTGGGTAAGTTTTCAGGCTTGCTGTTCCTTCACCTGGTCTGACCAAGCAGTAACAAACTCCAAGCCAAAACAGGTCAGAGGCAAAGAGGCAGTGATTCAGTCTGAAAGAGACACTGGTCTAAGGTTCATTAAATCATCCTCATTTCCCATCCTCTCCTAAACCTCCTCTTCTCTACAGATGCCAAAAATGTGTTTCATTCTCTGCTCTCAGGGAGCCACCATATCTCTCCGGCCTTGCTAACAGCAAGGTCTCCTCTCCTCTCCACACCTATTTTATCCATTCCTCCACCTCTGCTCCTGCCCAACAGCCTCATATACAAGTGCTTGCTGAGTGAAAAAAGGGTGGGAGAAGACAGCACTGACCATCCCATTGCTTATTTTCACAAAGCCTCTAGAGACGTCATAACTGAGGCCTTTTCTCTCCAGCCAGGTGAGATGGAAAATGGTCAATAAGTTGGGAAGTTACTGAGAAGGAGAGACAGACACACGCAGAGCATGCCCCTAGATCACACAAGACTCAATTCCTTAGGAAACCTTGCTAAAAAAATGCATTGCTTGATGTTTTTTATTATCAAATACTTTGTGTTCATCTTGTCTAGCATTCATGGTAATTACTGTAGTACAGCTGAAGCTGTTGCATCCACTATCTGCCTGAAGAACTGGAGTTTGCCTCTTCCTTTTTTATGCTGCTCTCATATATGTAATAACTAATAACAAGCATTGTGTCATGGTTTAACCCCAGCCAGCAACTAAGCACCACACAGCTGCTCATTCACTCCCCCCTGGTGGGATGGGGGAGAGAATCGGAAGGGTAGATGTAAGAAAAATCATGGGTTGAGATAAAAACAGTTTAATAGGTGAAGCAAAAGCCGCGCACGCAAGCAAAGCAAAATAAGGAATTCATTCACATCTTCCCATCAGCAGGCAGGTGTTCAGCCATCTCCAGGAAAGCAGGGCTCCATCACGCATAACGGTTACTTGGGAAGACAAACATCATAACTCCGAACATCCCCTCTTTCCCTCTTCTTCCTCCAGCTTTATATGCTGAGCATGATGTCATATGGTATGGAATATCCCTTTGGCCCGTTGGGGTCAGCTGTCCCAGCTGTGTCGCCTCCCAACTTCTTGTGCATCCCCAGCCTACTCGCTTGTGCGGTGGTGTGAGAAGCAGACAAGGCCTTGACGCTGTGTAAGCACTGCTCAGCAGTAACTAAAACATCCCTGTATTATCAACACTGTTTTCAGCACAAATCCAAAACATAGCCCCATACCAGCTACTATGAAGAAAATTAACTCTATCCCAGCCAAAACCAGCACACAGTGCTACATGAGCCTCTGACTGAGCATGTCAAAGACTTTCTGGCTGTATCTTGGACTTTTCTTAAATTACATTTGCCCAGGTTACACTGAACTGACTTATCCTAACTGGTGCAAACCTCTGCACAGGCACTGCACCTCAGATCACATGCCCCAGTTTAGGCTAGATAGAAGATGAAATTAGGGCATACTCTCACAAACCTGCACAGAACAGTTTTAAGTTGCCCTCCATCTGTTTGTTACTCCCCTGCAGTGTAAGGACTACATCCCTAAGCTGAAGTAGGTGCTGAACTGAAACAAGCACCTCCATGCAGAGGGATATTCCACCAACTGAACCACAATGTTTAAAAGACACTATTATCAATGTTGTTGTAAGGCTATATAGGTAGACAAGACTCGATGCATGCATTGGCAAAATCTGAACTATTAACATTTAGAAAGCCTCCACGTATGCCAAGCCCAGATAATGGCATTTAAATGTTACATTTATACTTGCTGGGTGACGAGGGATAGCTTTGTGAATTGAACAGTCCTTTAGTATTGTTTTTCTCAGAAGCTGTATGTAACATGGTGTTATTCTGTACTGTCTTTCACACACATTACATCGTCTTTAATTTGTTGCACCTTCTTTGCCCTGTGGGTACTGGGAGATCCCCTTTATTGCCACTCAAAAACTTTGACAGCTCATGCTCCTGCCCTGGCTCCTAAGGGGCTCCAGTCACCTGGCTGCCCCAGCTGGGACCTCCATGAAGCCTGGCCAGTAGCTCCTCTATGCCAGGGAGCTATGTAGCCCCTCAGAGAGGAGCAGCCTCTCCTCTTCCGTCTTGCTGTCTCAGGGAAACTGCAAGCAAATGGTGCAGTGAACCTCCAGAAAGAGCTCTCACAAGCCCAGTCTGCAAAACAGAAGGAAGGAGTCATGTCTGAAGTCCAGCTGCCCACTACACAGGATGTTTGGTGGGATTTGCAAGGAGGCTAGCTGTTGTCCCAAGGAAAAGGATACCGGAGCATCCTCTTTGTCCTTGGTCCCTGCTACAGTGGAGATTTGAGGTACATCTGTAAAGCTTTTGTTCAGCTGGAGAGGCTGGGTGTAGACTGACAGTGTGCTATGGGACAGACTTCCATTTATTATGGTATAAAAGGATATCGACATGTGGAGAGTCCCAGATATATTTTGAGGAGGTAACTCTCACCATATTCTGAGCATTGCTGGAACAGTTGAAGCCCCAAATTCAAATATTACCTGAGACTAAACAGCTCTCTTCATTTGTTCTTTCCTGACAGCAACCAAATATATGGCAGGGCTGGCTGGACAGACATGTAGTGAGATGGTTCTCATGGAAACCAGGTGAAAAAAATAGCATAGAAAATAGCTGAAGGGGACACTGGAGGGAACTGAATAATAGTGGCAGGTAGATGCTAATTACCAATCAAAATTTAATTTATATAAACAGCTGTTTTTCCACCACAGTTACTAGGAATGAGTCAGGATGCACAACAGCTTTTCTGACAGAGGCAAAGTGAGACAGTGTTAGTGCAGACAGCAAAACCAAAAGAGACTGAATAGTCAGGCAAGCTGGGAAGACCAGAAAAGGGGAGGCAGGCTGACACGCTGAAGAGGTCTGGGTACAGAGATTCAACTGCGGAGAATATGGGGGACCAAAGACAAAAAGACAGAGTAGCTGGAGAGAACAGGACAAAAACAATACACTCCACAGACATAAAGGGAGCTGGGCAATGCAGTAAGGTTTGATACAGTAATGAGCAAACCAGCTTAGGCCACTAAAGGCCTTCAGAGCCTCAGACAAGATCTGAAATCTGCCTGGAACAGTGCTTCCATTAAAGATTAGGGTAAGGAGCCCTGACCTTTAAGATTTCCTGACCTTTAAATCTCTTTAAGATTTACACGGCCTCAGCACTTACCAGTAATGAGAAATGCATGGTGAATAGCGAGCACTGAGTGAAGGAGGTCTCAGAGTGAACTCCAGAGCTTCTTGCAACAAAAGTTTGTGGGAGAAGGTGCAAGCCAAGCACGCCGGCCCGGAGAAATGGAGGCCAGGGTGGAAGAGCTGGAAGGAAAGAGGCATACAGCATGGTCAGCTACTTCTTGAATTAACCCACCTACATATAAGCAAACCAGACCCTGGGCATGGCCTTATGTATGAAGAGGCAGACTGGCAGTGCCTTTGTCAGGGTAGGAGCAGAAGATGGGACTTGAAGACAACTCAAAGCTGGACACTGTTCAGAAGGAGCCTCCACCTCATGCTTTAAAGGAGAAACTTGCCAGTGCTCCTGAGAAGGGATGGGACTGCAGTTAAAGCCACCACTGTTTTGAAATTTATGTTCAGGCTGGGTTCCTATTTCTGCTACAAGGTGCCTTCCAGCCCTTCACAATCACTCATGGTTTATTTCTGATCTACCCGAGAGCAGATCTTCTCAGAGACAGCCTACTCAAACTCTGTTCCTCCAAGACAAAAGAAGAGGTCTGTTGGTGAGGTTAAGCCACAGAGGACTGGAAGTGCCTTTGTTGGTGTAGCTCTGTTCCCCAGCAAAATAATTTATTCCAGCAAGGGCCTTTTTGTGAAGGTCTAACCACCTCTAAACTAGAGCTTTTGCTGCCACAGCAATGTCATTTCAAGAAATCACCTCCCTAACCCACACTGTGATACCAGCCAGCATCTAGAGTCAACTGGGGCTTGTGCAATATGTTTGCTATGATTCTGGCTTTCCTCAGAGGGAGCAAAAGGAAGGGGGCAGCCATGTCCCCATCTTCCTGGATGTCTGTAGCAGCTGTGGCAGTCTGTGGGTCTGTCCAGGCTTGCAGGCAGAGAAAAAGAAAGTCAGGATTGTGGACTCTGCAAGAGTGTACCATATAGATGGGAATAGCAGATATCTCACATCCTTCTTCCTGTTTGTTTATACCCAGGCAGAGCTAACCACAATCCATCCCCAATTTATAAAATATTACTAAGGCAAAAGTAAATGGAATTTCTTGGCCAATGTAATTAGATTTCAGCAGCCTCAGC
>VYZW01019061.1:2861-21139 GCA_013401315.1 Balaeniceps rex | reverse complement strand
TCTAACCACTTTGCTGCTTTCTTTCTCTCGTCTCTTTTAGTGTGAAGAGACAGAGGAACCCATGGAGATTCAGTGAGAATTTAAACAGAACATATTGAAGGCTGCACTGACAACTGCGGATTCAAAGCAGATGAAAAATGAGTGCTGGAGCAGAAATGGTGCTATGGATTCAGAAGGGATCTCTGAAGTGGCTAGCACAGGCACCAGCTATAAGGGCTCAGCCTGGTCCTCCCTTGCTCCCCCATCCCCAGCTCTACTTTTGTATGCAAGGCTTTGCTGTTCACAGCAGCTGGTTGCTGTTGATACTAACTTGAGCAACTCTCTAAAGTACATGACGAAGCAAATCTCACGTACTTTGAATGAAGAATGTTGAATTCATGTGCTTTCTGAAAATGCACCCATTCTTTATGTACATTTACCCTTAAATGGTGCCAGCAAAATTTAGATTATAAAGAACAGTGGCTCTTTTTCTTGATGTCTGTCATGTTAGTATCATACACGTGTAATCTCCACTGTTCCTGTAGCCTTGCAGGATCAATTTCCTTTGCATAACTAGAAAGTGGGCCATGCATTTTTGAGCCTAACACCTGCTGGCCAAACTGAGGGCCTTGGCCTAGGTGGATACAAATCCACTGTTGTCACTGGAATGATGATCTCTGTTATTCCAGACGTGAATGTGATACTCTGCCTAGGAGGATATCTACAGACCTATAGGAAAGAGAAGAAGGACAATAAGAGGGAGAACCTTATTTGCTTTGTGGCTTTCTGGAGATGAACATGTCTGGCAGTCCAGTAGGATATAGGTGTTGAATTAAAAATAGTTTTATCCAGCACAGAAAAAGTCAATAAGAGGAAGAACACTCTTATTTTCTTAATAGAGAATTTCTCTTCCACACTTCTGCCAGCAGCAGAGTATCACACCATATACAAGTTAGCATTACTGCATTATTTAGCAAACGTATGCAAGCCTTTTGCCCAGGCTTTTAGGCCTCAAGAAGATCAGAAATTTAAACAAAATGCCCTGCAACCCAAGTGGCTCATGGTACATCCATTACTTCAGAGTCTTGTTGAGTTTTTGGATCATATGATTCAATTTTCCATTTTGTTGGGAAACGCATAAGGTTTGTGTGATTATGGAAGAAATGTCACTCAGTAAAAGGAGTCAGAAAACAGTAAGATCAAGCCAGATCTTGTTCTGCCTCCTCAGCAAAAATGTCAAACAAATTCTAATTGCAAAATTTTTTAATAGGTGATGCTTTCTTATTTATTTATTAAAATAGTATAGGACAAGTTGCGATGGGCTCTAAAAAACCAGCAAAGCTCACAAAACTGACAATAAAAAATTCACAAAATGTACTAGGAATGTGGCCTCTACAGCCCAGAATAATACTTTTCTTTCCAAATAATTACTTTAATAACCTGTAGTATGAAAACTCCCTACTACCCTTAAGGAGGGAGAAGACAGAAAAGAACAGCTTTATTTTTGAGATACCTGCCTGAGTTTGCAGAATGGACGATTTAAGAACTTATCAGTCTGCTTACACTCTATAATTAATCCAACCATCTTAGCACTCAGCATACTGTTAAGTATTTTGTAGAGAGCCAAAGAGACACAACCCTGACCCAAACACCACTGTCCCTCTGAAATGAGCCACTTTAATCTGAAAATTATTGAAGGAAATAAGGACCTCCCAAACATAATTTTCAGAGTGACTTTTTTTTCCTTTTGAGATCAATTAAAACACTAGATTCTGCATATCTCAATCACATATTAAGGGCAAAATTCTGAGGATGTAACATCCACAAAGTATAACAGGCTTTAAACACCATTCCATATTTATTTTATTAGTAAATAGATAGAGGATTCTTAAAAGATGTTACACTTATTTGAAAAACTAGCCAGAATGCTATCAGCAGAAACTACAGAGAACTAAGTACCTTTGAAAATCTGCTCTTTATTTAAGTGCCTACGTGGGAGTTGAGCTTGTTAAAAATCATTTTAGTTGCTTAGCAGATGCAAAGGCCAAAAACTTCACTGAGATTTTACAAGATACTCCCTATCAAAATGGTCTGAATCAGTGGCTTTGAGTTTATTTGATTTAGAAACCCCCTACAAATCTTCCAAAAGAAATGAAACCCCCACTGGGAATTTAAGTTTATGCACAATAAGCTTCTTTTCCTTAGACTCCTCAGTAGTCCAGAAACCACCAAAAGTATTTGGCCTACATATTGAAACAGGTTTGAAGCAGAAGTTAGGAGTAAATGGTCTGTTCTTGCAATGGATGAAGATCACCTGTGAAATTCTGCAGAAAACAACACTGCTCAACACATTCATAGATGGCATGGAGTAAATGCTAGGGGGATAAAAAGTGATATATGTAGATACATATAAAGGGAAGCACATTGGGAAAAACATTCACATCATTACTACTCAGTGGAGAAAGTTTGTCTTTAAAATATTAAAGGCAGTTCCATGAAAAATATCAGCTCAGTAGTCATCACAAAAGTAAATTAAGTGTTCAGAATCCTTAAGAAACAAGTGGAGAACAAAAAAGAAATCCTCATCATCCCACAGTAGAAATCCATAATTAGCCCTTTCCATGACTATACAGGGTTTGGATCCCATTTCATAAAAATAATATGTTAGAGTGGGAAAAGATTCAGACACACGTCAGGAGGATCTCAGCGTGGAGTATCTTCTCTACAGGAATGACTGAGGAGGCAAGGACTATTCTGTCTGGAAAAGAGACAATGCAGGGAAGATGTGGCAGAGGTCTACAAAATCCCAAGCAGCCTGGAGAGGTTAGGTAAGGCCCAGCTGTTCCTTGTTATCTTCCAGTTCAAATACTAAGGGCCTTTAAAGAAACCAGGCTCTAAACAAACAAAAGGAAGCGTTTTATGCAACAGATAGCAGCCCAGTGGAGCTCCTTGCCAAAGGAGAAGGATGAGGAGCATTTACATGGGTTCCAGAGATAGAATAAAGATCCGCAGGTTACTAAACAGACAAACAACATCTGGCTCAGGAAGTCCTTTAAGCTGGATGTAAGAGTATGCTTGAGGAGAATGACAGGGGAAGATGATATACATTTACCATGTCTTCTCCTAGTATGGTCTTGCACTTGCACTTACAGCTACTGCTTGAGAAAGGATACTGTGTTGGATGAACCCCTAGACTGACCCAGTATGAATGGTTTTTTTAGAATCACTGCACTACATGAACAGAAGTAGCATGTATTTCCAACATAGTTCATTAATTTAGCAAATCTGCCATTAAGACACTCTTGGTGACAAATGACCTGGCTAGTCATTTGGTATTTACAGCATGATATCCAGAAGAGTGTTGCAAAACTCCATTTGTTGAGAGTATTGTGACATGGCTTATGTTAGATACCCAAAAGGAAAGCATTGTGATATCAAGCTTTTGTTCAAGCATAATTTAACAATAAAATAATGGAAGAGTACAGAAAAGAGTGAGGGGTGTCTATTGTTAATATAAAGTGTGGTTTATTGGAACTCCCATGGTTAGATATCATAGCAGTACCTTTCATCTCACAGGCTATAATGGAAGGAGCTAATGTGTTATACAGAGGAACAATTACTGAACTAACCGTAAGGTGTTGTATTTAACAATGGTTTTGTGCAAAACTTGGAACTTGGCAATTCACGGGGAGGGCAAGAATTTGTCTTTGTATTTGTTGGATGCATTAAAAAAAAAAACAACACTGAAGTTTTTGTGTCACCAGTACAGTAGGCAATCAGATGGAATACAACAGAAATGTTTCTAAATAATATATTTGTTTCTGAATAATTTCTCCAATTTATCCACTTTTCATGAATTTCAGAATAACTACCAAAGTTGAATAGCTATGGGTTTCATGTCATCCTTGTATTCATGCAATGGCAGCTGCATAATACTGCCTGGTACCGCAACATGTAATTGAAATTAGTTCTTAAGAATTTACTAATACAAGCCTTTGTTTAAGTTCATGGGTCAACTTCACCCCTGATGGAAGCCCAGTGAAGGCAGTGAATTTGAATAACGTTAACATCATGTGTTGATTTAAAAATGTTGACAGGATAGCATTTCAGACATCAAAATGTCACAGAAGTTGGAGAAAGAGCTCTGGAAATGTCAAAAATGGAGAACTGCCAGTGTTCATTGGATTAGCAGCATTTGCAAGCCACAATCTAGCCAACAAGAGGCAATATGAAAGAAATTTGTGGTTAGAAGAAATGCCTTGGCTTAATCAGCTAAAATCCTGTATGGCTAATGACAGAAGTTCTTTTTCATGTGCTCAGAAATGCTTGATAGGTCTGTGACTGAAAATAAGTTTAAAGATTATTTGATTTCATTTAGACTGACTTGAACAATTCTAAATTGCAAGTAGGCTGGGGCAAGAATGACAGAGAAAGAGGCAAGTTTGAATAAGCTTAAACTTGGAAATATAAAGAAATAATTGTCTGAGCTAAGACACCTAATAAGAGTATGGGAATATCTTCTGCCTATCCCCTTGCCATCTCACAAACACGAGGTTCCAGTTTTACAAAGGAACTTGTGAAGTCTGAGGTTAGGATTTCAGCTGGCTCTGATGTTGTTCAAGTTCTAAACTACTGGCACTACTCCCTTGCTCTCATCATCCCTCACTGATCTAGATAGCAGGAAAAGGTCACATTACCAGACTTCAACATGCTGGAAAGGGAATGTGTGTTTGAAAATTAAATTTCCCTTGAAAAACAGTGGTATAAATTTATGGAGTAATTATCGCAAAAACCACCAAATTATAAATGTTACCAAGGTTGCATCGATCTCCAAATACCACTTCATTTTCCCATAAATGATTGCATCTTACTGCATTTCATCATGCTGTTAAAACACGATGAGCTTGGTTGGAATTAGTAGTGATATTCCAATGCCTTGTTATGTCTGCATTGGTTGCTGAAAAAAAGTAGTATTTTCAGTGCTGCACAGTTGTGTTTTAGCAAAAGAAACAGCAAGAGAGTCATAAAATATATACATATATCAGTTTCAATTGCCTCAGTGAGAAAGAATAACATGGTGTATTGGGTTTGTGTGGCAAGGTTTTGGTAGCAGGGGGACTACAGGGGTGGCTTCTGTGAGAAGCTTCTAGAAGCTTCCCCCATGTCCGATAGAGCCAATGCCAGCCGGCTCAAGACGGGCCTGCTGCTGGCCAAGGCCGAGCCCATCGGTGATGGTGGTAGCACCTCTGTGATAACATATTTAAGAAGGAGGAAAAAAAAAAAAACACTGGGACACAAACTGCAGCTGGAGGGAGGAGTGAGAATATGTGAGAGGAACAACCCTGCAGATACCAAGGTCACTGAAGGAGGAGGGGGAGGAGGTGCTCCAGGCGCCAGAGCAGAGATTCCCCTGCAGCCCGTGGTGAAGACCATGGTGAGGCAGGCTGTCCCCCTGCAGCCCATGGAGGTCCACGGTGGAGCAGATATCCACCTGCAGCCCATGGAGGACCCCGCGCTGGAGCAGGTGGATGCCTGTAATCCCATGGGAAGCCCGTGCTGGAGCAGGCTCCTGGCAAGGCCTGTGGACCTGTGGAGAGAGGAGCCCACGCTGGAACAGGTTTGGTGGCAGGACCTGTGACCCCATGGGGGACCCACGCTGGAGCAGTCTGTTCCTGAAGGACTGCACCTCGTGGAAGGGACCCATGCTGGAGCAGTTTGTGAAGAACTGCAGCCTGTGGGAAGGACCCATGTTGGAGAAGTTTGTGGAGGACTGTCTCCCATGGGAGCTACCCCACGCTGGTGCAGGGGAAGAGTGTGAGGAGTCCTCCCCCTGAGGAGGAAGGAGCAGCAGAGACAACGTGTGATGAACTGACCACAACCCCCATTCCCCGTCCCCCTGTGCTGCTCGGGGGGAAGAGGTAGAGAAAATTGGGAGTGAAGTTGAACCTGGGAAGAAGGGAGGGGTGGGGGGAAGGTGTTTTAAGATTTGTTTTTTATTTCTCATTACCCTACTCAGTTTTGATTGGTAATAAATTAAACTGATTTTCCCCAAGTCGAGTCTGTTTTGCCTGTGACGGTAATTGCTGAGTGATGTCTCCCTGTCCTTATCTTGACCCATGAGCCTTTCATTCTATTTTCTGTCCCCTGTCCAGTTGAGAAGAGGAGTGATAGAGCAGCTTTGGTGGGCACCTGGCATCCAGCCAGGGTCAACCCACCACATATGGTGTGCAGGGGAAGAGGAAGTAACAAACACGGTGGTTAACCCACACACTAAGAACACTCTGAGTGTTCTGGTTAATTAAAAAAGAGAATCCAATTGTTTCATGTGAAAGATGGCTCATTATTTAAGAATACTCAGAAAATGGTTAATTAGTTTACTTAACCAACTGTACTTTTACTTCATCTTATTCTTTGTGCTCTGAATGACGTTAAATGTATTTTACTTAATCCATGCAATTTGATTCATTTTCCTTTAATTTTGTTACAAAGTATCAATGTGAATCATGGAATCATCTAACTACATTTCTCTCTTTGGGGTGAAAAATAAGTAAAGGAAAGAAAAGTAATTTAATTTAGTGTTAATAAGCTGCAGACTGATGTTTACAATAAATCAGCCACTATTACCATCCTTAACAGTTGTGAATGAGACAGAGCAGATGTGGATACATCTCTTCTTTTCTTTACTCTTAGAGGCTGAATCTTTCTTACACTCTTCTAAAATGAGCACATGGGTTGCTCAAGTGGGTGTATAACAGGACCATTTTATAAAATAAGAACCAAGGCCAAGAGTCTTTTAATTCTTCAGGTTTGTTTTCTTAAAAAAAAAAAAAAAAAAAAAGAGATGGGTGTTCAGTTTCCCTGCAACATTTAAACAGACGTGACAGAAGGAAAAGTGAAGAAAAGATCCTTACAGGTTAAGCGTTTTCATTCAGTTTCTCTTTTATATAGTGTCCTTATGCAATATTCCAGTCCCCTGGAAAAGAACTGTAGCTGTGCAAACCCCATTGCTTTCAGTTTACAAATGTATTTTGTGTTCTTCATTTTCCACTGACATTATTAGAGATTAAAACATTGCTTTTCTGAAAAATCTTTCCAAGAATGACCATAACAGTTAATGTTCTGGGCATTTAGCAGATGCCATCAGCATTAGCCACTGTGTCTCCACTTCAGGTGTCAGTCATGAAAAACATAGGAACCAAGTGAGAGAGAAGTCCTTTCCAAAAATTCCTTACTATCACCAGACCCAGAATATCCAGAACTCACCTTATGTTTCTACAAGATTGCTTCCTAAGTAGCTTCATCTCTGGAATTATACCCAGGATGAGATACACTCTCAGCATATTTTTAGAAACTTTATGAGAGCTAAGAAAGGCAGAGAGGAGGAGGAGTACACAGGAAAACCAAAAATATTTTATGCTTTTGCAAGCAATTAATTCCACAGTATAAAAGTCTGAAAAGGGGATGGGTCTGGAGAGCAAACCTGCACGCTAATGCATGCCAATATTTAAAAGCTACATAGCATATTTTATCTGAGGATCTTCGCAAAAATGGGTATGTTACTCTCCTTTACAGATACTGTGTTTTGCTGAAGGTCACTCAGCAAGCTGAAACATGAGCAGAGATGAGGTGTTCTGTCTCCTGTGTCTGTATCCTATCCACCACAAGACACCACGGCCCTGTTAAGATGAACAGCTATGAAGAGAGGCTTTTGTCTGATTAATCTTTTGTCCTGTCAGGTTCACAACACCCTTTGCAAAATTGTAGTTCAAGGTCCTCTGATGTTTACCTTACATATCACCACCTATTTTTCTGAGGTTTTTATAACTCAGGCATGAAAAATTTGCTCCAGGGTGAAAGTTGGCATGAAAGTGTCTCCAGCCAGGAGCACAGCATTTTTTTTTGCCTTTTATTTTTTTGCCTTTTTTTTTTTTTGCCTTTTTTTTTTTTTATTAAACTAACTTTAGGGAAAGGAAAAAAAAAAGGCTAAAGTATTTCCAAGAGCTTGCAAATCTGGAAACAGCAACAAGATAATTTACTTCAACCAGTTTACCCAGACATAACCATAATAAGAATCATACCATGCCTTAACTCAAAAGTAACCCAAAGCATTGTTACCCGTGCAGTCCTCTTATCCACCAGAGTACAGTGGGATTTGAAGGGGTTTTTGGGTATTTTGGGTTTTTTTAAGTAGTCTGCTGTGGTAAAACACTAATAGCAGGAATGTTGTGAGGGCTTAAAGTCACTGGAATTTACAGCTCACAATGATTTGGTTGAACTTCAGATAAGGGGACACCCATTTCACGTCTCTCAAATTAACACTCAAGTTCACCTGTAAGTGGTGGGCCTCACCATAGCATGAGGGAGAGTACTAAAATTTGCCCTTGCTCCATGTGTTCCCACAACCACTCCAGGTAACCTGGAGCATGGAAGATATCCTTCTTGGGAAAGCTACTCAGCTCAGCTATGGGTGACGTGCTTTGCCCAAGGTTGGGATGGTAATAAGTTTTACTCTTGTCCTGGTTTCAGCTGGGATAGGGTTACTTTTCTTCCTAGTAGCTGACGTAGTGCTGTGTTTTGGATTTAGTATGACAATAATGCTGATAACACACTAATGTTTTAGTTGTTGCTAAGCAGTGCTTACACCAGTCAAGGACTTTTCAGCTTCCCATGCTCTGCCAGGTGCACAAGAAGCTGGGAGGGGGCACAGCCAGGACAGCTGACGCAAACTGACCAAAGGGCTATTCCATACCATACGACGTCATGCTCAGTATATAAACTGGGGGGAGTTGGCTGGGGGGCAGCGATTGCTGCTTGGGAACTGGCTGGGTATCTGTTGGCGGATGGTGAGCAGTTGCATTGTGCATCACTTGGTTTGTATATTTTATTATTATTATTATCCCTTCCTTTTCTGTCCTATTAAACTGTCTTTATCTCATCCCATGAATTTTACTTTTTTTTTTTTCCCTGATTCTCTCCCCCATCCCACTGGAGAGGCAGGGGGAGTGAGTGAACCATTGTGTGGTGTTTAGCTGCCTACCAGGTTAAACCACAACAACTCTGATTTAATTTTCTTGTGTTTTTCACTGGGCTGGTGCCCAGGCTGCCTCAAATTCACCACCATCATTACAGGTTCCAGATGGTCTTTACATACCCCACCTCTCTTGCAGACATGGTGTGAATGGTAAGAGACAGGCTTCAGTGGTTCCAAAGAGGAAAAGGGTCCTTTACTGAAGCTGCTAAAATGGAAAATATCCTACATGCTGATGCATTAGATCACAGATTAAACATGCCCTATATGATTACTTACCCCACCATGAAAAGTGAAGTAGGCACTACCAGATGAAAAACATGGTCCCTGTATGAAGAGATTAAAATCTGACCTAACTCACGTGGAGTGCTGGCATCGCATGACTGTCTTTCAGTCCAGGTCTCAAGCACGCAAGCACGAAATGTACTCCCACACCTTTTTAAACACCAAAAGGAGAGTTTTCAATGTAAAAAATGTGTCTTTAATAAGCATCCAGTGGACTTCTAAAAGTCAGGACTTCATACCAGGGAAGTCTGGCTTCAATAATAATTTTGGAAGGAATTTTGGGTAACGTAAGGGAATATGGATATTTAGGACTTTGGAAAAAATGGTCTATGTTTCCTCATTTCTAAGCTGTTTGTTTACTTTGTCTTATGTTGTCCTGTCTTACTCTTGTACTGACTTAAGATTCCCAAGGTATCAAGACCCCAAGAAATTTATTTTACAAAAAACTTCTTAGCCTGTCTAAAATGTGGTACAAGATTTGGCACAATTGAATAATAGTGTTGTCAAAGTTAAAAGCTGTCTTTCCTCATAAAAATATCTTTCTGCCCTCAACAAGATATAGGGCAATAATCTCTCTTAATTTTAGTGTTCATGACTAAGAGTCTAAAGATTTCCCATTCTTTTTCTTTAAACTACCTTTTGAAAGATCTTGTGGTGACAGGCCACACCAAAGTGCCTACAGGGACAGCCAAATCTTCTACCTTTTCTTTGCCTGAAGATTACTGCTTTTCCTCATCTCGTCTTTCTTCCTTCAAATACCACAGGACTTATCCACCCTTAGCTTGTCACAATGGCTCTCGCAAATGCTTCTCAGGACCAGCTCTTGCCAAGTTAAAGACTATTTACTTAATTCTGGGGGAGGTACAGAGAGAAATTTTCAGGTAACTTGATATTTACAGGGTTGAAGCACCTTCCAGCAACAATTGTTTAAAATTGTACAGTTATATAGTGGTCTGAAAGAGAAAAAAACAGTTGATTACAGATAAACAGCATAAGTTATATAGTTATAACAGTTTTAGAGTTACAATGCATTTTCCAACTGTGAAAAGTTACCAGGCTGGGAGAATATGGAGGCCTGCAAGAGAGGAGAAATGTGACTTTGTAGCGAGATAGCAAAAGAGATTCCAATCCTTTTGTGAAGCTGATAAAGTTATTACATTGCTAATAGGGGACAGATTTAGGGTAGCCAATGACTGTTTTGACAACAGCGTCAGTGAAATGAGAATTCACCTAGGCTCTTACTCTTTTCAGCAGGGAGATCTGTAGCTATTCCTGCTTTTACAGATTATGAAAACAAAGCTTTTTAATATGTATATTTATAGTCCTCAACATCAAGAAGCAACCAGAAAAAAATCTTTGAGATGCTGATAGCTTTGCGGTGTAAGAGCTTACAGGCTTCTTTGTATTTTTCCTGCCTAATAACTTTGGATTACTTCCTGTTTACTGTCAGTGCATCTAATGCGTTTGTCAGCCTGGTGCAGCACTGACACGATATATGCATTAGACCACACATTGATAGCAAAGAAAAAGTTACTCAATTCTGACAGGACAAGAAAATTACCCACAAGCAGTAAAATATAGGGTTGCCTTGTGACTATGTTCTGCTTCAAAACCATGTATCACATGATGATAACACAAGAATTAGGGGAGTGTGAGAGATGCTGGAACTGCAAAGCCGGTTATCTGGTCCCTTTGCCTGTATGTGCCCTGCATTAATACGCATACCTGCTTTAATCTCGCTGCTGGGCTGCTGGGCTTTGCCTGGTGTTACTGTGCGTTGTTTCCCACCACAGTCAGCCCGACAGCTACACACCTTGTGCGTTGCCTTGTTTCCCTTGCAGCACTAAGTGGCTGCACCTTAGACACAATTCCTTCTGTTTGTAATGGCTTTGTTGTTCACCTACCCAGACACGCACCTTCTGGTCACACTGCCTGCGCTGCCCTAAATATACGTGCCAGACTGGGACAGCTAAGGGAGTCCAGGGGAAAAAGAAAGGGGGCAACAGGCAATTTACTGTCAATACTAGCAGTTTAGTGTCCTCTGCAGAAAATGCAGGCTTGCTATGAATTAAGACTGCAATTCCTTGCAATCTTGTTGATATTTTATTTACAAATCTGAAGCATCCAATTCACCAACTCAGTGAAATTAAGGAAGAAGAAAACATATTATCTACAGATAAAGCAATACAGTTGAGGTAGCTGAGATCATGTCCATGAGTTTCCTAAGCAAATTCTGGGATTTTATTTAGTTAATGTGAGCTGCTGAAAGGTAACTCATTGGTTAAGAGTCCTATACATATATTTTTGCCTTTACTGTGATTTGCATAAATGCCGACTGTGCTACCTGAAAGCGTTCCTGTCCTGATTTATGGGTGTGTTTGTATTGCTCATATCATAAATCTTCTCCCCTAGGACACTTCTGTTCTGGTATTTATTGACCAAAGACAATTTGCGTTAAGAATGTTTTGAGATCTTGCCAGATATGCACTAGGGGATATTTGAGAAAACATTCAGTACTCAAGTGAATGAATCTAGGCAAGTGTATGATCTCATTACCCAGATAAACATTTTGCCATAATATTTTAGTACCCTATTTTATTAAGAGAAACCTATGTCTCCATATGCATCTATTTACCATAGAGTCAATTCATTTAGGCCAAATCAAAATAAGTGCCGTAAGAAAATAATTTAGGCTAGCAGTCTCAGGCTGGTGATTACAGCTCAGTGAAAAAATCTTCAGGGTCAGATCTTCTTTTGCTAAATCTAGCTTAAGCCTGAGTACCACCCTGTATTGAAACAAAATGCCCAAACATGGCCTCTGTACCCTATTTCTAAATTTCTAAGAATTTTGCTTCGAGGAGAGGATTCTTTTTTACTAATTATTATTATCATGTCTGAAAATACCTAGAAAGCTTTGGTTGAAATGAGCACTTTGCAATGCTGGGAGCTGTACATCTTCACAGTAAGAGAGGTAGTCAGCAAAATAAACAGGTTATATGACCAGTGCAAGAAATATGTTCAGGAGAAACTGAGGCACAAGGAGATGAAGGGGTGCCTGTGCAAGGAAAAATCAGCTCTGCAGAATCTGGTGGAACAAGGGTGCATTTTTTGGGCCTGTCTCATGGCATAGCCTTCATAAAATGTCCCCACCTGGGACGGCAGCACTAGCAGCGCAGATCCACCTCTGCGAAGATTTCCGTGGCTCAGCTGGGGCCAAAGTCAACCTTTCCCCTGGGATTAGGCACCCTTCCTTCAGAGGGCAGAGGGAGAGGGTAGGGATTCCCCACACTGTTTTCTGTCCCCACCTGCCCATCCCCGTGCAAGGCAGGGTTACAGCACCCACACCGGAGCTGGGAGGTGCTCCTGCCTTTGGAGGAGCTCTGCCTGCCAGCAGCTCCTGGCTGGGAAGCCGTTGCAGGAGCTCTCAGTCCCTCCTGCCAAATCTGTTTCACTTTGCAAGAAACATTTAGAGATTCATTTGGCCAAAGAGAGAAAGCAAGACGAAGCATGAATCTCTATCGTACTGGTTAGGGCACTCACCTGGAAGGGAGGAGACCTGGGCTCCAGTCTCTTGTTTCAATGACTGTTTATGTGGTTTATATTAAACAGTCATTGGATAAAATACTTAAATAGTCATTAGAGCAAGGATGGCAGCCCGGGTCTGCCCCCTCCCCTTCCAGGTGAGGGCCCCAAACCACCAGAGAGTCATGCTTGGTCTTGCTATCTCCCTATCTCCCTATATCTCCCAAATGAATCTGTAATTATTTGATGCAAAGTGGAACAGCTTCCACAGCAAAGATGGGGAGAGCACCCCTCCCTCACCGCCTTTCCTCTGGTTTTGGAGAGGTGGGTTCAAAGGCTCTCAGGCAGAGCAGGAAACTCAGCCGAGGTCTCCCGGTCCCGAGCTGTGGGTTCACAGCAAGAGCAGTGGCGCTGCTCCTCCGGTGGCTGTGCACACTCTGAGATCACCCGGCAGACTGAGCCCCTAAGGGGACCACACACAAAATAATACCTCATCTGTAGATCACCTCCAGCCAGGTATGAATTAGGTGCTGAGCTACCCAGCACTAAGACACTTGGTGGCGTGCCCAGCAGCAGAGCTGGAGGCACTGAGGGATCTCCCCATCCAGAAGTGAGGAGCATTGGGGTGGTGGCAGACGAGCAGGGACTAGAAGGGGGGCTCTGCTGGGATGCAAGGGCCTCCCCGTCCTTGCTTGAATCTAGCCCCAGGTCACCTGCCAAAGACCACACAGGGAGCCTGGGGAGGAGCAAGACCTGAACAGCCATCTCCTGAGGCACAGACCCGGCTGTGACAGCCAGGCACCTCTTTGCTCTCAAGCACTCCTATGCAATTTCTCAAGGAAGAAAAAAAAAGTCTGTAGCGAGGGTGGACAAGGCAGACTATTCATCACCCAGAAAGATCGCAGCTAAGAGCCACTGCCATTTCCAGTGGATATGTGTAATTAGCAAACCATTCAGTAGACAGTCCTGAATGAAAAGCACAAATAAGGCTGGTGAGTTCCTGGTGGAACGATTTAGTTATCTTTCCAGAGGAAAACAATGTGTCTGTGTGTAACCTTTTAACTCTTTTTCTCTTTCCTCCTCTCACTCTTGTACTGGATAATTATTTATTTTGTAGCTTAATTAGCTAATTATGCATGTGTTATAGTGCTTTTAAGCAGGAAGTCACTTTGTTTAGTTGTTGGTGGCATGTGGCTTTTGTTCAGCTTCTGTGATGTTGGTTTATAACATAATCATCTTTACTTGCAGTGGTCTGAGGTGATGAAGTCTGTTCCCGACGTTAATATTTTAATTATCACAGTAAAGTTTGAAAAAGGGCAGTGACTGACAGGGAACGGCTTCACGAGGGTAGAGCGTAGCCGATAAGTTTGCACAAGTCCTCGGCTGCCTGTCTGTGAGGAACAGTCGCACTGTTTCCCTTTAGAACATGTTTTGAGGCTTTCCAGAGAGTGCACTAAAAGGCACTGACAAGAGTTCAAATTCACCCAGGAGTTTCTTTTCTGGCTATCACTGTGTTTTCAGAAACATAAAGGGACTTGAACTGGATCCCCATCTCATCAGCTCAACGACTAAGAGGTCTAGGTAGAACTGGTGTTTAAGAAGCAAATGCAAAAGGGACATGTGGCAGGGAGCTGAGGTAGGTTATCTTGCTGCCTGCTACAGCTTCACACGACAGCGCAAGTTCCACCTGCCTGCACAGGAGCACCAGCTCCTCGTACATGAAGGCCAGGTGCACAAGGTCATTGCAAGAGTTAGCGTCTCCAGTTCTTATCAAATGCCCAGCCATGAAAGCAACTACAGCATGTATCAGTGATTCTCCCCCACAGCTGTCCAATTTTCTAGTTTGTCTGATTCAGAGATATCCAGCATGGTGCCCTGTGCCAGCTCCAAACCCTGACAAATGTCTCTAGTTTGCATTCGGTTGTCAGACATAATGTATGCAGCCACAGACCTGCAGTAACATTTATTCCTCCTTCTGCTGAAAAGATGAGTAAGGCTCTTAGGCTCATTTCCCCAGTGGTAAACTCTAGCTATCTCAGTTAGGAAACTGGTCTCCCTCAATTCCTTATCTAGTCAGCTGAGCTGCTCGAGAGGACTATTCAGAGCATGTGAATTAGTTTCTCCCAAGAATTACCCTTTAAAGAGCCTTTCTCGTGCATGAACATTACAGCTCCTAGTTTACGATACCCCTAACTGTTTTAAACTCCTTTTTATATTCACAGATTAATACTCTACACATTTCTACATATTCATATATTAAGAAATAAACTTTCCTATGAATCTATTAATTTGTCCACCAGAAACTGTGCCCACTACCTGATGAATGCAGAAGGAAAAAAGTATAGCCTTTGAGTAAGTCCCTTAGAAACCATAACATGTACAACAGTTCCTACATGATTGGCTTTGAGGCTGAAATGTTGCTCTATGTTTTTAAGCTCACTGTCAGTTTTATGATTTAAAGGCATTTTTTCTGCCTCCTTCCCACCCTCCCATTCACATATTCTTCACGGTGGTGCCTGTGCAACAACACTCAGTAATAACCCCTTTCCCTAAGGGATCAAGGAAGGAAATTCAACAAGTCACTGCCTCTCCCCTTTCATTTTTTTTTTGTTTGGTTTGGATGGTCTCTGAAATAGGCTGGAATGCAAATGGAAGATATTTGGCAGGTTGACATTTGTCTGCAAAGCTAGGCACTGAGCCAGAAAGCATGGAGCAAGCTGGAGTGGGTTTACATAAAGTGGGAGCAATGGTGCCAGAGCACTCCAATACATTTTCCCCTGAGACTCATAGGCAACCCACTCAATACTTCATTAAGGGTGAAATCCAGCACTATTTGAAAAGCCTTAGGAAAGGGCCTGTGCACCAATTAAGTTCTTGAGGCCTCTGCACTGGTCTGAATTCCACCCAAAATAAGAATTGTTAGCTGAGGAAAAGATGCTATTACCCAGATTACAGTCTGCTCTTGTGAGGGGAAGAGACTGTTGGCATATGGTTGGAAACAGCACAATCCTTCTACACAATCATTCATAGCTGCATCTTTGTAGCGTGTTTGGTGCAAACAGACTCTTGTCTGTCCGTGAAGAACCCTTACAGTGTGAAAGAGTCCAGGCAAGCAAGAGAGCAGGATCTCTCCAGGAAGGGCCCTAGAATCTGATCTTTCTTAAAACAGGAATACAGGAGACACTTTCAACACTGCTGGGATGTAACAGGTAGAGGACAGGACTGACTGTCACGAGGTAGCTCAGAACAGCATCCCAAAGTCTATTTTTCAGCCATAGGTATTAGTTTTCCTGAATCTCTTTCTGCACAAATACAGGATGCACACAGGGATAATGGGCTTGATACAGCATTTACTACAGACAAGAAATGTCTGCTATCCCTTCAGTAGTCTGGAATACAGTTTTTTGCTAGAGAAGTTCGCCTAAATTGTTCTCTTATTTATATCTCTAAGCCAGTCAGGCATTTAGTAGCTCTCTACTGCAGTAGGAAGTTAGTCTTAGGTGGAGGATATCTTTCTATTGACAAGGTCAACACCATTATTTTGTATGGGCTGCATGAACACTCATTTGTTTGCGTGCGGTGCAGGGAGCACTGCATATTTTAATTTCTAAACAATGGGGTGGCACAATGTCAAAGAGACACAGAGGGACAGGGGAAGCATGGGGAATGCTTGTAATGCCCCAGAGCCTTTTCACAGCAAACCAGTGATAATACAAGCTAATGGTTTCTGTAATATGAACAAGCATAAGGTCAGTTTAAGACTGATTTTTAGCTTCCATCAGAGGGCATCTGCTCCATAAATAAGTCTCTTTACATAGTGCATTAGATTGAAATGTAGAGTTGAGTACTGAACGCTGGAAATACGTTTTTCAATTAAAAACCTCTTCACACTACGTAGAGATGCCAGAGAAGCAGAGTGCAGGGATAGGGACTTATCAAACAATTTGTGAGATCGACCCATCAATTGAATATTAGCCCCTTGATGCACATGCTTAACTCCCATTAGTGGCACTGGGAGCAACAAAACTGCACCAATGGAGAGAATCGACCTCATAGTCTTTACACAAAGGCAGATGCTTTCCATTGAAATTAAGGTGCTTTTAAGAATATGGGGTTAACAAAAATACAGTCTACACAATGAAAGTGAATCAAATGTTTACATTATATAATTGCTTTTGGTTGCTTTGACAAGGAAAATTAGCTCTGTAAAGTGCCAGTTCTAAAATGCATACTCGAATACACTTGATGAGCATAAGATCCCTGCACACCTAAGGCTAGATTGAGAAAAAAACTCACATATGCAATTGAGCTAAATTTTTTTCCTCTTACAGTTGCTGTCAGGAGGCTGTGAGTTGAGGCGGTAACTCTGCAATTTGCAAAAGTGTCAAATGAAAGCAAATACACTTTAGTATGTGGGCAGGGTGTATCCAGCAAGAGATTGATCAGAGAAGAGAATAGAGGAGGTCTTGCATCCAGGTCAACAGTTGCATGGTCCTCAATCAGGACTTTGCATTTCAAGGTCAGAAAGGGTTATTGTGATCATCTAAGATACATCGCTGGACTTGGATCTTTCTCAAATTAAATACTTGAAAAAACAAAAAAGGCTTTCTTTGATGGAGAATTCACTGCAGGACATCATAATTACTCTCCTTACCCAAACAACAAACAAATATTCCCTCAAAATGTGTACCATTGAAAGTTTTCATCTGAATTTTTCTGATTTTAAGCATTGTATTTTATCATAACTTGGTCCACAGAATGGAAGAACTCTTTCATCATGAGAATTGAATGGGAATTTTTTTCACTGTTCTTTAGTCAACAACAGAGGGAGAGAGAGGACACTCATTTGGAAGGTGGGACACCCAAGTTCATATCCCAATTTTGCCTGAACCAGAGTGAAGGAATTTGGGCTACATTCCCACCACAAGCCAGTGGGTCACAATGATAAAGACATTTCCCAGAGTAGGCTGGAAGATTTTCTACATGGATGGTCAGGGAAGTTTGCATAAAACTCCTGTGAAAGTGTAGGTTAAGTGGACAGTAGTATAATTTCACTCTCCATCACACAGGGTTTTATGAGCAAGTAAAGCCAAGGAGAGGAAGTGGAGTCGTGAGCTCTTTAATAGTTTCAGTCCCAAGGCTACGTTTCACAGTGAGGCAGTGGCTTGTTTTCTAGGGCTGCCTACAAATGCTGACACAAATGGTGCAAATTGCAAACAATGAGTGGGAGAAGTGTATGTACAACCTACTGTATTTTCTTCACAGGTTTTGTGCGCGCCTATTTCCTCTGTGATGTTTTGTGAAAGCTCTTTCCAAGGTGCCACAACCTGAATATTATTTGTAGCTTTATCTGTAATGTATTTCCTCAGAAAGTAACAAAATGGGAAGAAAATGACAACAAAATCTAACAGGCCCCAAAACATCAGGAAACTCTATTATTGTTATAAACCAGAATGCAGGCTGG
>VYZW01019058.1:26434-38231 GCA_013401315.1 Balaeniceps rex | reverse complement strand
AAACATGAGTGAGCATTTGCTAATGGATTAATTTATTCTGCTGGTGAAAGAATGCTTCTGACTAAATCTGTTTCATATAAAACTGCTCACTAAATCTGGTTTTGACTATCATTTGCTCATTGTCCAAGTGCAGAAACCCTAACATTAAAAACCTAGGAGTTAATGTATCCTCTCTGTCATATGTTTATACTAATGGGATTTTATCTGTTGTTCACCTGCCGCTTGACATGGTACTCTATAAATCAATTTTGTATTCTGTAGGCTTCACCTTTACCTGAAAACTACAGTAGCAACACATTACGTGTGAATTTACTGTTGCATTTGTCTTTGACCTACTGCCTTTATCTTCCCTCAGCACCTGAAGAATTTTTCTTATTACTTTCCACCTGAAATTAACTCTGAAGTATGATTCAATTCAACCTGCTTCAAAGACAAAAAAAAAAAAGAATTTAAATGGGATAAACATAAACTTCTTGCCGTCTAACACTGGTACAAATAAAGACAACCTGGAAACCTGAAGACAAAATGAAGAAGTATCCTTCCTGTACGGCTGTAAAGTTCTGTCCACCTCTTGCTTGCTTTATCACACAGCCTTCAGATTCCTCAGTCAGAGGCATTCAATAATTTTTATTAACTCATCCCACTGCCTCATTGACTAGTTTTAAAATCCATTATTAATACAATATTTGACCAAAGTAGTTCATTAAACAACTAACATTTCCCTCATTTGCCCTGCACAGGCTGCAAGGTTATCTCTATTCTACCACACTAGCTTGGAGCTGACTGCGGCACACTGCTGTGTGCTGAATCCCATTCCACTGACCACCTGCACTGCACATCTATCTACCTCCGAACCTGGACCAAGTGTGAAGCAAAGGAACAGGCTACTCAGACTTAGGCAGGGGAGCACTGCGGATAGGTCGGAGGAAAGACTCATGTACAGCCCATGCCTCTGTTGGCAGAGCTTGCTGGAGACATCCTTCTTTCCAAAATCAATCCTGAGTTTGAGCCTGTGTACCAAAGGCAGTGCAGACAAAGCCTCTGTCAACCTTTTTTCATGATCCCTCTATTGAAAGTGGTGTCTTCAGTTTTGGATGTTCCAGCAGCAGCTTGAGATCAGCTTTAAAAGGCTCTAATTCTGCCCAGTCAATCTGTAGATGAGGTTGTCTGAGCAGATTCTCCATGTTCCCCTGGCAAGCTGTTTGACTAGAAACACAGATCAAATTTATTCATACAGCTAGTGCAAATAAATTCAGAAAAAAAAACAAAAAAAACCCCTCAGAATCATAACACAGATATCCAGAAATAGCCATCTGTCACAAACAGCTACTGGCAGCAACAAGAACAATGTTGAACCTGAATTTCTGTTATTACTTCATTCTGCTGTACTATCATAAGCCCACCCTTTATCACAGGTGACTTGTCATGCTAACTGTATTCAGTAGGAAAACAAAATGTTCAAAGTCACCCTTAACAAACACCACAGACACAGGCAGCTGCTTTCTACTGAATGTTAAATTTCCTCTTAGATTATTTCCATGAAATTGTATGAGAACAAATGTATTCTTTTAGCAACTTAGACATTCAAGACCCTTAAGGATCTCTTTCTAGAGGGACTACAGAGAATAGATGGCATCCAGAAAAAAACACCATGCAAACAGTTTACAGGATTTCTTCTAAAAGCTTAACAAACCAAAATGTAGCCTGGGATGACTTTGCTGTGTAAGTCGCAACTGTATACCTGACCGTTACGCAGATAGCAGCTTTGCCACAGATGGCATGACTAAAACGCAGTGAGTCTCCTTACAGGGAAATCTGAGCAAAGATGATAGATGGAAAGGAACTGAATCAGGATGAAGTTCATTTCAACAGCAGGTACCGTGCTATGGAAGCAGGAGGGTAACAGATGAGTTCAGTTTGAAGGGAGATGGTGATTTATACTTTGGCTTCATCAGATTCTAGAAAGGTTATATATACGTTCATATCTGTTCTTTCTGATACACTTCTGCTGACGTGGCCATCTCAGAAGCAAAAGAAGTAATTTTCTGTAATACTCTATTAATACTACTACAGATGATTTCTTCTTGCCTTATAAAATTAAGTTTCTAAATACGTACACTTGTGCTATGTAACACAACGGAGTTCCAATCTCCATAAATGTTACCGCAATATGAATGCAAATACCTGTAGGAGCATATGGATGGAGAAAATACATTTTTCTTCAATATAGTCTATTTAGTCAACAATTACACTAACTTATACCTAGTGTACCTAGCACTACTTGGAATACAGATGACATCCATCTGATAAGAATAGCATCAGTCCCAGTAGAATGTACTGAAACCAATTCTGAGCAAGCGTGCTTATCATTTATCAAATTGAAAACATTTCACTAAGAGTATTCAAATTCAATAAACTCTAAGGAGTTGTTGACATAGATTTTTCAGTCTTCAAAGTCCCTGGCCTATGTTTACATTTCCATTTCAGAAGCTGTATTGAAACGAGAATAATTCTTCCCCTTCCACTATAATGAAGGCCTTTGAGAAACAAAAGTCCTCCTCTCCCTTCCTTTATAATAAAAAACCCCTGACTTGGTGAGGTTGGAAAACCCTATTTTGAAGAAAATGAAGAAATACTACAGGTCAAAAGCCTGCACTATGTGAGAATCCTGTCTTTCATATTCATTCTATTCTTAAGTTACTTGGCCACTTGTTATATTAAAGAAAAACCTCAAACTTTGGATAGGCATAAAGCAGGTTTTGCAGGTAGTGTGAAAGAGTAGCTCTGAGGTACACTGTGTCTGTTCTGGACTGCTTCATCTTTCCAGGTTCTTTGTGCTGGAGAAGGGAGTACTTCCTGAGGCCAGATATCCCAGGGATGCACAGATAAGCCCAAGTGACTGGTTTATTTATTTAATTTTCTAGTTTCTATAACCACCTGTCATCCTGACAACTAAGTGCTCTGATTATGAAAAATTAAAACACAAAATGAGAACCAAGCAAAAACAGTTAATTAAACACTGAACAAAATAAATGGGTCTTGCCTCCTGCCCTGAATTCATTCAAATTAATCATTAATTAGAGCTATAACAAAACATAAACTATTCTGCTCCATTGCCACCTGCTTGCCAGTTAATAAGACAAACCTTAGTAATTTTAAGTTTTCAAGTTCCCATTCCTAGGCATGATGTGCAGTAGGCAATAAAAAGCAATTTAGATAGCACTATTATGTCTCTTAAGACTAATTTATTAAAGATACTTTTGAATAGGTTCTCTTATTTCCCTTTCATTTTTATCCGCTCTTCCCAAGAGAATGAGGTTTATGTGATCAGGAGAGGTTGGTGTTTCAGGGAAAGAGGGAGGAAGTTGATACATCTTTGGATAAGCCAGCTGTTGAACCTGATACTATCCAAATAAACTCAACAGAAGCTTCACATTGGGAATTATGCTGCGAAACATCTAGTGAAATAGGCAGCCATGCTGAGGAAACACATCTCCTCTGCTTGCTCTGAGGGAGACACTACAGTGGAAATGCTTATGTTGTTGAACATCTCAATGAGCTCACATGGAGAGAAGGTCTTACAGATGCCCCAGCCATAGGAAAGCTTTAATCGATGTTCATGATCCAAATAAAAAATCTGTAGGAATTTGAATTTAATTCTTTCTCACACTCATGAGAGCACTTACACATTCATGTTCTGGTATTTCACAGACTCAGAGAATGGTGCAGGACCACTAGAGGTCAAGCAGTCCAATCTCTTAACATGGGACCAAAGCTGCTCTCTGTGTGTAATGTGCAGAGGAAACTGGGCTGTGATACACTGGACTTTGTAGGAGTCTTGTATGCCAGTCTTGTAAAAAGTGTTGTGGAGAAGGCAGGGGTCTTCTTTTGTACATTTAAAATTGACTTTATGGTGAAGAGCATGGTGAGGAAGCTTGATAAGTGTAAGATAGGGAGAAATTGAACTGGAATTGAAACTCACTTGAAGTTTATTATGAAAACTCTGTTCCATGTATGACAAGCAGAAACAAGGAAGTTCTGGTTTAGCATGCTGGAATTTATAAGTGACCATTCCTATGGGAGTCTGAAAGTCTCTTCGCCAAGTGTATTTGTGTGCTTACTAATTATACTGCTGAGGCAATCTGTGTTGAACATAAATTCATGGCATGCTAACTATTATAACAATCATTAAAACACCATTAAAATATAAGGCATCTGTATTGCATTTTTGTCAATAGAACAAGCAATAAAAAGTCTGTCTCATGCAGTTTAGCAGTCGTGAAGTGATAATGAACAGCATGTTATAAACCACTAAATTCAGAGACTGTAGTAAAAAGTACTTTAACATCAGTAACTTTCAACCACTGGAACATTGGTCAGGTTATAACATTTTATTAGACAGAAAGAAATTAATACATAAAGATCAACAGATTAGGTAGATGTTAAATTTATCGTTACTGACTTTTAAAGTAGAACTGTTTAAAGATCAATCTCCAGTATCGTGGTCATATCTACCATTAAAATGATCTTTTGTACTGAGACTTCACTACCAACTGTCCTCATCACCTGAATACATTAATATGCCGGAAAATTTATAACTTTAGCCTATTGTGGTCAGAATTCTTTTTCCCTTCAAATATAAAATAACACTTTTTTTTTTCTATTTTATCTATTCCATGGGTTTAATATAACTTTAACCTTCAGAGTTTTTGTCTTTGGAGGTTACCATGTAATCTTGAAAAGAAAGATTTTGTGGATAAATGAATTGAAATAAAATGAGGTGAGTGTAGTTAAACAGAAAGAAATCTCAAGATTTCAGGCTGTAAGTACTACATTAAGAATCAGCAGACAATAAAGATCCTACAGCATTTGTCCTCAAATGCACTGAGGTGTTTTATTTTTGACTCATACATTTAGACTCTGTGAACAGAAAATATGTCCACTTGACCCTATTTTATTCAATATAGTTGCACAAGTGGGAATGAGAGAAGAATTTAAAGATAGTGGGGTTCAACAGCTGGTCTATAACTTGAATTGAACTAAGATCCTGTAATAATATTGTTGGGTTTATGGCAACAGAGCTTTTTTTTTTAACCAACTAAGAGCTAGGTCTTGAAAATATACTTATTTAGCATATCACTAGTATAGTCTGGTTTATTTTTGTGGTTTTCTTTCTTAACTACAGTGATTCCTCAGATGTGCTGCTGTCTACAAGTAAGAGCCATCTGTGCAAACATGCCATTACACAGTGGCCATAAAGGAAAGTGCATTTTGCAACACCAGAGATTGCTAATACTTGCAAAATCTTTATGCTTATGTTCACACAACAGCATACTCCTCTCAGGAATGTAATCTAATGTCATCTTTGATTGAAGTTTAAATGTTTCCAATAGCACTTCCACTCTCTCTTCCCTCCAATTCTCTCCTAGATGCTCGTGAAAAGCTCAGTTAGGAAGGGGAACTTGAAGCATTTTACAACAGTTGGAGGTATGCTCTTTAAGGCTGTTGTAGACTGTCATGCTTTCTAAATGCTTATTATCTTAAAAAAAATACCTTTTTCATCCTTAAAGCAAACCAAAAAAGGCCTGAAAAACACAGTCACTTAATTTACTGTGAATATTTAAATGAAAGAGGGAATAAGTTATCAATGATAGATTTTTCACTTGCTACTTAAATAGTCTTAACACAGTGACATATAGGATTTGGGCAAAAATTCATGGTGTGTGTCGTGGTTTAGCCCCAGTCAGCAACCAAGCACCACACAGCTGCTCACTCACCCTCCCCCCTGGTGGGATGGGGGAAAGAATCGGAAGGACAAGAGTAAGAACATTCACGGGTTGAGATAAGAACAGTTTAATAATTGAAATAAAGAAATAATAATAATAATAATTACAATGAAAAGGAGAACAAGAGAGACAAACAAAACCTAAGGAAAAGAAAACAAGTGATGCAACCGCTCACCACCCGCCGACCGATGCCCAGCCAGTCCCTGAGCAGTGATCGCTGCCCTCCGGCCAGCTCCTCCCAGTTTATATACTGAGCATGATTTCGTATGGTATGGAATAGCCCTTTGGTCAGTTTGGATCAACTATCTTGGCTGTGCTTCCTCCCAGTTTCTTGTGCACCTGGCAGAGCATAGGAAGCTGAAAAAGAAAGTCCTTGACTAGTGTAAGCACTACTTAGCAACAACTAAACCATCGGTGTGTTACCAGCATTCTTCTCATACTAAATCCAAAACAGCACTATGCCAGCTACTAGGAAGAAAAGTAACTCTAACCCAGCCAAAACCAGGACAGTGTGTTATTCAAGATCTTAAGCTGGATTGCTTAAAAGGATTTCTGTGAAGCCATAGCTGTGTATACCACTGAAATTACCTGTCCAAGTCCCATGGCTTGCACATGGCATGGAGAGACTTGACTTGGTGAGTCACCGTGAACAAGATAGAGCTGCAGCTCTAAGACAACTTGGAAAGGGAACTTGGCACACAGGCAGATGAAATGGGATAGAAACCAAATGATTAAGTGTGCAAGTTGCTGTGCACAAGTCCTGGTAGGTCCGTACATCCACAGAGCAAAACTGATGATTAAGATGGGATTTTCCACAGACACTGTGGAGACAGTTTAGTAAGTGCCCTATAACTAGCCTTGAGGAGAACAGAAGCACAACATTTAAATGCTGCTTGCCTGTAATGAGTAATAACAGGCATTTCTTGCATTATAGTCTTTCGTATTTCTGTGGTATATGCTTTTATCCATAGGTTGAGTTGGCTTGCATGTCTTCCTAGAGCTGGTGCCACTTACAAGAAAATAATTCATGCTGGTAAGTAATTTTGCACTGGAAGGTACACTCCTTAGTTTGGGCATTAGAAAAGAACACACCACTAAACCCGTTGTTACTGAAAAAAGTGAATTATAGAAACCTTAAATTATAAATCACTTCAGGAGGTGAATGCAAATAATTTCTAGACAACCACATGCTATCTATATTTCAATACAATTTTCTTTCTTTTAATCTTTCTAAGCACTAGAGATCTCAGTTATCTACCCTAACGTCTAGCTTAAGGCTGTCACCTGTTCAAAACCTCCTGAACAATCAAATTGTATATTTTATAATTTCACAGGAAAATAGTAAAAGTAGATGTGCTTTCTATTACATATCAAAACACATTTTCTGTTACACAGCAAAATGAAAGCCGGGACTCAGACTGTTTCCCGCTTACAAACAAAAATACTTAGTTTCTGTTATTAAAGAGAAAGGATAACATTGAATATTTTTCATCTTGTCCTCAGGGTAGCAGATATAAAAGGGCAACATTGAAATAACTTTTTAATAAAAAGATGATAAAATAGTCCATAAAAATGGAAATCAATGAAGGCCAGAGCACTGATTCCACCCCAATGGTTTCTCTGAGCACATAACACCCCAGCATCTACACAAAGTTTTTAAATCTCCACAGAGCTCAGAAGAGAGTTCTTGATTATATATTTAACTAGGAACACAGGTCTGGGAGGTGCCATACTAAGCCAGTGACTCTAGTCCTCTGTGATCCCTGACCACAGGTTGGCAGGGTGACTGCTTCGCACACCTTGAGCCAGGGAGCTCCTCCCCTCCTGTAGTAAGCAAAAGCCTTACCACACAAGAGCAAAAGCCAAAGCCAAAATGTGCCCTGGAAAGAGAATAGGAGAGATTGAAGACCATCTGCTTCACAGTCAGGTCCTCAGATGATTCTAGGAAATGTATCACTGCAAAGAAAGGCAGACTTCTTCCAAAAAATAATCCCTGCAGGTTTTGTCACTCTGATCCAGGAGAAACATCTGCTCTCTGCCTCACATCTGGAGAATGGATAAGCAACTGGCAACAGACTATCTGGAAGTGGGATACTATTTAAACGTGTTTAATTAGTTCTTATCTAATTTTTCAGTGAAGGACAAGAATAGATCTTACAATTTGGGAAAGAGTCCTTTCACCAGCTGCCTCTTTTAAGAAGTAGTGACACATTATCAATGTAACTGTATTCTAAATGGTGGTCAGAGACACAACATCAGCATTCAAAGACTGTGTCACATAGTGTTAGACTACTTCTTAACAAAGTTTCTATTTGGAAATATTTTTATGTATAAAATCAGAGATTGCATGACTGCTTCAGGGGTAATGGTCAGATTTCTAAAAGTAGACATCAGCTTTCCACTACTAAGCTCAAACTATTAAATAGGAGATATTACTTTCAGAAGGCTGTTTCATGCTTCATGTTGAAATGCATTGATCTCAGTCTGGTTTCTAGTGGCCCAATTTTCCACATCAGAAAATGAATAAAAAATAAAAGAAAATACTATAACAATTTGCATTTGTTAACAATTTGGTTAACTTTCTCAGTACAAAAGGAAAAGAAGACTGAATGGGACTGAAGAACAATTTGCTTTCATCCTTCAGAGGGTCTTATCATCAGTGCAAATCATGGCAGTAGGTCAGATGCAAGAATTTTATTTCTTCTTATTACTTATCAGATTTTATAAAAAAACTAAGTCCACTTGTTCCACTCTGGCTGCTTTCAAAGAGAGCATACTTTAAAAAAAACACGGTTTAAAAACATACAGTAAAAGGAAGAAGAATATATGAACAATTTAGATCTCCATAAAAATGGCACAGTGAGAGGTCTCAGAAAATTACCAAGGACGGTGGCAATGTTAATTTATCTGTGCCACAGACCTGCACAAGTTATTTATAGCGTTAAGCTCCTAGTTTAACTTAAAGTTGTTGCTTAAAGAATTCATGAATGAGACAATCGAACAGCTTCATGTATTTGGTAACAAGATTTACACTGCTGTAGTAAAACCTTTAAATAACAAAGCTATACATTATTTTGTCATGCCAAACACGTAAGAGAGGCAGAGAGGAGGAAAACGCTTTCACGTGAGTCTTAAGGGAGAGCTAATGAAGTGCCGGAGTTTAAATGATGTTGTCTGTATGGATACTACATCAAACTAAACCCAAAACCATTTATTGACTTCTGTGATAGCATCCTAAAAAATCGTCTGTTATAGATCCCAAAGTAGAGTGCCACAAATGAAGAAAACGCACCTTCATTTACACATACAGTATGTACACACACTTACATATATATAACCACATATTTATGCACAGTGTAAGTATAATAAAGGTCTTCTTAATTTACTAACTTCATCTTTGCCTTGTCTTGTCAGATATTCCTCAGCCCATGCATTAGTGCTCTGAGTGGATTTAGTACAAAGGTGTTGTAATGCCTGAATCGGCATTTTTTTGTCTCCACAGAGAAGAGTGAGAGAAGTGTTGCTCATTGTTCTGAACACCAGCTTACAAGTTTCATGAATCATTGATTTCTTTTCATTGGACCTGGGAAACCTTGATATAGTGTTGGTATATACAAGGAATACATGGTATCTGGAGGAATGCTTCATGCATGTTTCATTTTTACCAGTCCATTGGGGTGTCTTGCAACTGTTTTCTATTACTGTTCATAAAATTCAACTTTTCCTTTGCCAGATTAATATTAATGAAAGGTCATTGGAATATATTCTAATAGCTATAATGACAGTGCACAAGCAGCTTTATTGTAAAAAGATGGCCAACTTGTTTTCAACCCAAAAGCTAATTTAACACAAAAGAGGGATAGAAGGTTATCTTTTAGATCTTATCAGGCTAACCTTAGTGGCAGAGCTCTGGGGGAAGGTGAGTAGGTTGAGGTCTATCATGGACTCTGAGAGAGAGAGGTTACTGGAATCGCACCCGACCTTCCCCGGGACAGGCCCATCAGGCAGACAGGACNTCCACTCTGGCTGCTTTCAAAGAGAGCATACTTTAAAAAAAACACGGTTTAAAAACATACAGTAAAAGGAAGAAGAATATATGAACAATTTAGATCTCCATAAAAATGGCACAGTGAGAGGTCTCAGAAAATTACCAAGGACGGTGGCAATGTTAATTTATCTGTGCCACAGACCTGCACAAGTTATTTATAGCGTTAAGCTCCTAGTTTAACTTAAAGTTGTTGCTTAAAGAATTCATGAATGAGACAATCGAACAGCTTCATGTATTTGGTAACAAGATTTACACTGCTGTAGTAAAACCTTTAAATAACAAAGCTATACATTATTTTGTCATGCCAAACACGTAAGAGAGGCAGAGAGGAGGAAAACGCTTTCACGTGAGTCTTAAGGGAGAGCTAATGAAGTGCCGGAGTTTAAATGATGTTGTCTGTATGGATACTACATCAAACTAAACCCAAAACCATTTATTGACTTCTGTGATAGCATCCTAAAAAATCGTCTGTTATAGATCCCAAAGTAGAGTGCCACAAATGAAGAAAACGCACCTTCATTTACACATACAGTATGTACACACACTTACATATATATAACCACATATTTATGCACAGTGTAAGTATAATAAAGGTCTTCTTAATTTACTAACTTCATCTTTGCCTTGTCTTGTCAGATATTCCTCAGCCCATGCATTAGTGCTCTGAGTGGATTTAGTACAAAGGTGTTGTAATGCCTGAATCGGCATTTTTTTGTCTCCACAGAGAAGAGTGAGAGAAGTGTTGCTCATTGTTCTGAACACCAGCTTACAAGTTTCATGAATCATTGATTTCTTTTCATTGGACCTGGGAAACCTTGATATAGTGTTGGTATATACAAGGAATACATGGTATCTGGAGGAATGCTTCATGCATGTTTCATTTTTACCAGTCCATTGGGGTGTCTTGCAACTGTTTTCTATTACTGTTCATAAAATTCAACTTTTCCTTTGCCAGATTAATATTAATGAAAGGTCATTGGAATATATTCTAATAGCTATAATGACAGTGCACAAGCAGCTTTATTGTAAAAAGATGGCCAACTTGTTTTCAACCCAAAAGCTAATTTAACACAAAAGAGGGATAGAAGGTTATCTTTTAGATCTTATCAGGCTAACCTTAGTGGCAGAGCTCTGGGGGAAGGTGAGTAGGTTGAGGTCTATCATGGACTCTGAGAGAGAGAGGTTACTGGAATCGCACCCGACCTTCCCCGGGACAGGCCCATCAGGCAGACAGGACGCATGATACAGAGGATTCCCTATCCTCTCTCCACCTGGCAGAATACAGTGACTTAAGAGATAGGTGGGAGTAGCAACAAGTTCCTGCCTGGCGCAGCAGGCACATCTCCTCCATGACTACCCCACCTTCCCAGGTACCCTTGCATAACAGGTATGAGGCTCTGCAAGTGGAACTGAACAGTGGTGAGGATGATGGTTCTTCTAGGTTGGAGGTGTCACCAAGGTTAAGTCAGCCTCCGCCCTGTGTCAAAACCACTTCCGTAAAGAAAAAAAGACAGGTCATTGTCATAGGAGACTCTCTTCTGTGGGGAACAGAAGGCCCAATATGCTGACCGGACCTGCTTCTTAGGGAAGTCTGCTGCCTCCCTGGGAACCGGGTTAAAGATGTGAAGAGAAAAATTCCTACCCTGGTACGGCCCTCAGATTATTATCCATTATTGATTTTTCAGGTAAGCAGCGATGAAGTTGCAACAAGAAGTCCAAGGGCAATCAAGAGAGACTTCAGGGCCTTGGGATGACTGGTTAAGGGATCAGGAGCATCAGTAGTGTTCTCCTCTATCCTTCCAGTTGCAGGGAATTATGAGGAAAGAAAGAAGAATAACCAGCAGATCAATACCTGGCTCTGAGCCTGATGTCACTGGCAGAATTTTGGGTTTTTTGATCATGGGTCGGTCTACACAACACCAGGCCTGCTGGCGACAGATGGGGTACACCTGTCTCAAAGGGG
>VYZW01019058.1:13269-25046 GCA_013401315.1 Balaeniceps rex | reverse complement strand
GGGGCAGCAGAGGGGGAGGTGCTGATCTCCTTTCTCTGGTGACCAGTGACAGGACACAAGGAAATGGAGTGAAGCTGCATCAGGGGTAGTTCAGACAAGACATTAGGAAAAGGTTCTTCACTGAGAGGGTGGTCGGTCACTCCCAGGGAAGTGGTCCCCAGGGAAGTGGTCACAGCACCACGGTCACAGCATCTGGACAACTCTCTTAGTCATATGGATTAGTTTTAGGTAGTCGNACTAGATTTGAAGGGGGAAGGGGATAAAACCAGGCTCACTGGAGAAAAGCCTGGGGGCGACATACCAGTGTTCGAGGGACGATGTGTTAGCAAGGTCCTTCAGTCTGCTCCACGATGTGCTGAATGTACTGGAGCACATTTGAAGTGTCTTTATACTAATGCGCACCGTATGGGGAATAAGCAAGAGGAGCTAGAAGCTCTGGCCCAGTCCCAGAACTATGACATCATTGGCATAAGTGAAACCTGGTGGAATGAGTCCTGTGACTGGGGTGCTGTGATGGATGGTTATAGGCTCTTCGGGAGGGATAGGCAGGGCAGGTGAGGTGGGAGGGCAGTGCTGTAAGGGAGGGGCTGGATTGTATGGCGCTTACAGTTGGCGACAACACCCTTGAGAGCCTCTGGGTAAAGATGAAGGGGGAAACAAATAAAGTAGATGTTGCTGTGGGAGTCTACATCAACCACCCAGCCAAGACAACACTGATGAATTATTCTACAAGGAATTAAGGAAGATCTCTAGATCTCTAGACAAGCTGCCCTTGTCTTTATGGGTGATTTTAACTTCCCAGACATCAACTGGGAATATCATACAGCAGACACAAACAGGTCCAGGAAATTTCTGAAGCATGTTGGTGCAGGTACTAAGGGAGCTGACTAGCAAAGGTGGCCTCCTAGATTTGTTGTTTGTAAAGAGAGGGACTCATGGGTGAACTGGTGATTGGTGACTGTCTTGGTCACAGCGACCACCAAGTAGTTGAGTTTCAAATCATCGGCAGTAGGAGAAAAACTGCCAGCAAAACTTTGACCCTGGATATGGGGAGAGCACACTTTGATTTTAAGGCCACTGCTCTTTAATGGTTTTATAAATGATCTGGATGCAGGAATTGAATGTACATTAAGTTAGTTTGCCAACAATACTAAACTAGGAGGAGCTATTGACTCCCTCGAGTGTAGAGAGGCCTTACAGAGAGATCTGGATAGACTAGAGAGCTGGGCAATCACCAACTGTATGAAATTCAACAAGAGCAGGTGCTAGATTCTCCACCTGGGACGGGGTAATCCTGGTTATACATACAAATTGGGGGACAAAAGGTTGGAGAGCAGCCCTGCAGAAAAAGATCTGGGGGTCTGGGTTGATGGCAAGTTGAATATGAGTCAACAGTGTGCCCTGGCAGCTGAAAGGGCCAACCGTGTCCTGGGGTGCATCAAGCACAGCATAGCTAGCTGGTCAAGGGAGGTGATTGTCCCATTCAACACTACACTGGTGTAGCCCCATCTCGAGTACTGTGCAGTTTTGGGAACCTCAATATAAGAAGGACATCAAACTATTAAAGTGTGTCCAGAGGAGTGTGACCAAAATCATGAAAGGCCTCAAGGGCCTTGACTTGTGTCTTGACTTGTGAGGTCACTTGGTTTGTTCAGCTTGGAGAAGAGAAGGCTGAGGGGTGACCTCATCACAGTCTACAGCTTCGTCAAGGTGGGCAGCAGAGGGGGAGGTGCTGATCTCCTTTCTCTGGTGACCAGTGACAGGACACAAGGAAATGGAGTGAAGCTGCATCAGGGGTAGTTCAGACAAGACATTAGGAAAAGGTTCTTCACTGAGAGGGTGGTCGGTCACTCCCAGGGAAGTGGTCCCCAGGGAAGTGGTCACAGCACCACGGTCACAGCATCTGGACAACTCTCTTAGTCATATGGATTAGTTTTAGGTAGTCGTGCGAGGAGCAGGGAGTTGGACTCAATGATCCTTATGGGTCCCTTCCAACTTGAGATATTCTATGGTTCTATGATTCTGACCTTGCACAGGAACCCAGACACCAAAAACTCAATGTACTTTTGGAAATGACAGGCTCTGAACCTCTTTGCTCTTACAGCATTCTGTGGCAGGCTGAACCTATAAAGCAGAAAAAGGGATGCTCCAAATCCTAAATCAGTCAACAATATTATTGTTATATTGCAAAGCGGTCTTTCAACTAATCTCAGCAAGGTAGTGTAATAGTGTAATATTATCCAAGATTTACAATTTTATTTACAATTATATAAATTTTAATATTATCAGTTATTTTATCTCATTGATATATTTAATGAAAGGTAGTTTGTGAATTGTTATGACACTATGAAACATTTCTCAATGCAAATCATAATAAAGGAAGGAAAAAGTCTGGTAATATGTTAATTCAATAGATTGCTTAAACTGCATAGCAAGTCTGAGCTGAGAAATATTGAACATATTTCAATATTAAGAAACTGAAGAATCTTTGTGTAATCTGGATGGACTTGAAACTGTGTTTTAACCTGGATTCTTGTAAGTACCAGAGATAATCAAAGAAGTAACGTGATGAAGCTGTATTACTGAGGTTAGTAGAAAGGTAGGAGTGGGTAGAGATCTCCAGGAATGTCTCTGAAGATTTATTTGCACACAGTGACATCATGACTATGCAAAGTGGGACAGAGTGGGATAAGAGAGCCTAAAAACTTGTACTATCTCTAAAGGCAACACTATAGGCATCTGCTATAGTTGAGCTGCTCAGGGTTGAGAAAAATGTCCTAGAGAAAGCTTAAATAAGAGTTAGGAGAGATTTGGTTCAGATATGTTGCATGCTCCCTAGATGTTTGTTTTGTACTAGTCTTTCCAAACTTGCCATTAGGAACTTAAATTTTTCTTAGGTTTGTTTCTATTTTGAGCTTTCCTTATGCTTAAGGTTAATGCAGACATATTTGAGAGGACATGCATTACTTTTTCTTTTTCGTATACGCAAATCTATGTCAAGCCTTGCTGAAAGAAAAATCTTGTTACCCAAAGTTTGGTAGGATAATATACTCCTGGGGCTACCAAAATTCATAAAAGAATAATGACAAATAACATTTTCAAGAAAACAGGCTAACTTTGGTAAAAAAAGTAAACAATATTGGCAACACTCTTGGCAGTTTTTCTTTCCTTGTTTGTTCTTTAAAAAATATTAATAAAGTTAATGAACAAATAGATGCAGTTAAATAGCTGGTAAATCAGAAGCAGAACACTAAATACTAGCAATTTCAGTTGTATCTTCCTTGATCCTCCATCAGTGGACAAAAATAAAAACTTGCAGAAATGTCAAAGGAATTTTCATTTAAGTTTAAGCAGCAGCACCCTGAATAGTGTCAGACTTCAACTAAAATTGATTATAAGAAGCTATGGGGAGCTAGAGGGGAAATCTTGAAAATATATAAATTATGGCAATAAAGATCTTTGACATCCATTTTCTTAGATTATCCGAGTGACAAAGCAGAGCCTATACCTTAGCAGAATTTCACAATGCTTTTCTCTTAAAGCAGCGATTCATATCCATTTATTTACCTCTATATTTGCAGAACAAAATGGCCACCCAACAAGAATTTCTTAAAGGACTTTTTTTTTTTTCTTTTTTCTCCTGATGTATATGGAAGAGTTGTAAAGGTCTTGAGATCTTCTGGCAGATGATAAAGTGCATATTTCATTTGCTGGGTAGGGTACACTTTGTAAGAGATGCCGGTTTCTTGAGGTTGACAGCCAAAAGTATGTAAAGTGAATGGAAATGTTCCTGAGGTTAGAGATTTTTTTCGAGAGAGGGAGAGTTGGTAAAAGTGGAGTTTTAACCTGTGGTGAAATATGATAACCGACAGCTAGCCACTCGCTGCAAGGCAGACTCTGAGTTATGGCAGCTTCTGAATGGTGCTACATTTTCAAATGATGACACTTTGAGCTTTGAATTTGAGTGGCTGGTTGCCAAAGAAAAATCTCCCTTTTGTCCTTTTTGTTTTAAAATAACTCTCTTCTATTAATTGTATTGAAAAGTTTGATTTTAGATTCAGCATCTAATGACAAGATCTGAGTGGATGACAAAGGAACTGCCTGTGGGAATGCAAGTAACTATTTGTCCAAAGATAACTATACTTGTATAGGTGCAGTTTTCTCTGTTCTTATGATTTGATATTTTTAATTTTCTAAAAAATATAATGTAATTATTACTACTTTTTTTTTAAAATAATATTATCGTAGAAATTCAGCTTTGGGAATAAACAGGAATTTCTGGGGTTTATGATGTTTATTTTGTTTTGCAGGAAAATAATCTAAGCCATAATAATGTTTTCTTCTGCTGAATACATTAACTATTAGATGTGGAGAGTGCCTGGCACTTGAGAAAGCAAAAGTATCTAATAATAGAAGGAGGGGATGGAGGCTGGCTGCCAAAAAAAGGTGGAATAGCTGTGATGGATGACCTAGTAACAAAGATGAAGAAGTCTTAGCAGGAGTGCACAGACAGAGAATAAAACATAGGGTAAAAGGAGAAGAGGCAAAAGGGAGAAAATGGATCTGAAATAGCAAAAAGGCATTGTTCAAAGGAGTAGATGAAAAAAAGTATCACTTTATTTGCCACAAATCAAAGGAGAGGAGAGAAAACTTGTCTTAGAAAATTGCCAAGATTGTTTTAATATTATTTTTCCCTGAGAAAAAAAAAAATGAAGACAGTAATTAGGGAATTTAAATTAACAACTGAAGAAAATCCATTAATGAGAAATAAAATTAGCCCAGTTCACAAATCACAGACTGTGTCTGGCAGACACACTGTTCTTTTGAGAGTCTTAAAAGGACAGGAGATGTGCACCAATTATATACAATTTAGCAAGATCTGCATCTAACTCTTTTATGTGAATGCACAGAAAAGCTGGATTCTACCATTTTCATGGAAGCAAAGAGAAATAAAAAATAGTAAGTTGTGATTAATAACAAGTAGTACTTCCAAGAAGGGTCTGGATTAAAGCATTATCCTTAAGAAGTAATTTCTGTACATAAGAATTTTTCGTATCTTTACAAATAATATAGGGGATCGATTAACTAGGATTGTTTTCAAACTAAGACAGCGAGAATCATACACTCAACCATTATAGAAAAAAAAAAGAACTAATTGAATTAAAAAAAAAGCAGTGGTGTGTGCAATACAATGATGTTTAGCGATATCCAATATAATACAAAAGAAGTGGTAAAGTTGTGTTAGATGAGCATTTTGCCCCAGGCTACTTCCCCCCCAGGTGGCTTGCATATACAGTACTGAGTGAAAGGAGCCAAGGAATTTCACCCTCTGACCTCCCACTGCTTCCCCACTGTCTGATGCATCACACACATTTGTATCACATCATTCTGCCTTGGCCATGTGCCTGCTTGCCCCTGTATATGAGGATGGAGTCCACCACCGAGACACCTTTATACACTTTACTATCATGATCACTCACTTTCTTCTATAGATTTGTTTAACACTAGTTTGTTCTCTCTTCCTATGCATTACTTTTGGCAGCCTAAAATATACATTCGTTAGAAGGATACTAACAAAAGTGTATAAAAGTCTATTAAGTGATTAGAAGTATTCCCTCACGTTAGTATCTGAAACCTTCACAAAAACTAAATTGTCTTCCTACCTTGAAAAGCAGAATCAAATTACTTTCTTCATTTTCAAGAGGAACCTAAAGGTGACTTGACCAAGACCACATAAAAAATCTGTGGTGTAGGAAGGCATTGAAATCAAGACCCATGAACCCTAGGCCACTGACTATACTGGTTTATGTAATTCCCACCAACAGATGAAAAATTAGCAACAGAAATAAATTTATGAGTGGATAATGTGAACTGACTTTGTATACAAATCTGTAATAACTGAGTCTCTGGGTTGTTTTACAAAATGCTTGCTTAGTCCAGGTAGATGGATGTTTATACTATGCAGTTACCATAGTGCTTGGTGCAGTGCTAAATCCTGCTGAAAAGACTGTATCTTTGCTAAGGCTCAGCCATGCGGTAGTGCAGCCACACTACTTCCAGTCAGCTCAAAATTTAAGAAGGACTGGCTCCCATTCACCTGCAAAAGCCTGCCTAAACATACATAAAGATAAATGGTGGTCTTCTAGTGGTAGCTGTTAGGATCCGATTTGGATGAGAGGAAGGCCCCCTTGCTTTCTAACCGACCTCAGACGAATCTGGGAGGCTAGGGGTGGCTAGACCAGCCTCTCATTTTCAAGTTCGATCCCTTCGAGCAAGATTAAGACACAAACGAGGTCAGATGTCGTGAGTCCACCCATTTATTAATCACGTGTGCACTCTTGAAAAAAAAAGAGGAACAGTGATAGGAAAGAAAGAAAAGAAGGAAAGGTGGAAGATAAAGCAAGAGTTCAGGATAGGAAAGCACAGCTAGTCACCACCATGGATCCACGGCGTTCCGGGGGTCTTCAGTGGTGTGGGACCGCCCACAGAGTCTTCAGTGGTGGGGGAGTTTGCCCCCAGGGTTTTCGGTGGTGGTGGGGGGTTCGCCCCTGCGGTTTCCGGTGGTGGGGGGGTTCGCCCTCGGAGTCTTCGAGTGACGGCCTTTTATAGGCTGCGCGCCTGAGGCAACAACTCCGCGCTTGCGCAGAACTCCCTTTTGCACCCTGCTTGCCTGGGGCAACGGCACGTACCCCACGGTGACAACACTTGCCCCATGGCGATGGCACGTACCCCACGTCTGAGTTCTCCCGCCATGTCTGGGGTCCCACGCGCCATCCACGTGCACACGCCCACAGCCAGCCGTCCACACCAAGCAGGATGCCGCCATGACCCCTGCCGTTGTCCCTGTGGTTGTGGAGGCTGGCACACAGTTTCTTAGAAGAGTCTGTTAACTTCTTGTGGGCAAACTTTGAGACAAATATTTAACTATTTCATCCCTCACAGTAGCTTACAGGAGTTGTACGAAGCCTTTCCACAAGAGTTTTTTTCAGCTCCTGAAGAGACATAATCAGCCACATGGCCTGTAAACTCCAAAGGCAGTGACCAAAGGTGCTAAAAAACCCACAGGCAACAGTTACCAGGTCTAAACATAATTATTTCTCTACTGCAGAAGCAAAACTATTGGTCAATATTTATCAAGGGGAAAACAGATGACTCAGAGCCTACCACAAACACTTGAATGTGCAGGCTATGACATTTACTGAAGGCAGAACTAAAACATGGGTGTCTTGGTCCTGAGTATTGCACTTGAGCAAGTGTGGCATAACCCTCAGACAGTGAGTTTTGTAACAGCACAGCTGCCAAACACAAATTAAAAATTCAAGACATCTTCCACAGACTGTTAATGAGGTGTCTTTTTAAAGTCCAATTTCGGGGAATGTTTTGATGAAGGCTAAACTTTGTCTTTTAGATAAGTGAATGTTAAGATTCTTACAAGGCCATAGGTCAAGGTTTAAGAAACATGCCCAAGTATGAGGAAATTCATAGCAAAATGTAAAGAATGAGCAGGACTGTAACAGATGGATGTTCTAAAGTCCTGGTGATTTTTATAGAGTTAGGTGCCATCTTTCATTGGACCAGCTGATACTCCCAGAAAAAATGTCAAGCTTTTAAACTCAGTGTCTTTCCGTCAAGTCTAATAAAGTGTAACAAAAGAATGAATTTAGAATATACAATGTTACTCTTAATAAAATCCAATTATGATATACATTGATTGAAGTCATAAGCCTCAGTGAAACTGAAAAAGAAAAATTTATTAGAACTTTTGTCATGGGAAGATATCATCAGGAAATTATAATGGGCTCTAAGAAAATACTTTTATTATATATCTGATTTTAGCATCCACTAGAGTTATGGATTTTAGTTGATAGTCTCACCTTTAGGAAGTGTCTCAGTGCTGCTCATTGAAGAGCAGGTATAAAAAATCTGAAGCGGAATGGTTGTTTCCAATGGTAACTGTGTTTCCTCATTTCATCAATTAGCTGCATGAATTCATTCTTGTGCATACTGATTCTTTTGTTTTAACCAGCTTTCTTCTGTTTCAAAATCTTCATGAGAACATTTAGAAAAAGGAAAAACACACAGCTTCATCTACAATTCATCTACCTCAGGATCCTTTTACAGGCTGTCTACAATCAACAAGCAGAGAAACTTTGGCAGACCCATTGCATCTGAGAACAGAATCTTCCTCAATAGGTACCAGAACTGATGTGATACAGGAACAGTGTTCAAAACCCTCATTGCTCAGTGTGCCTTTTTTGGAAACACAACAAACATTTTCCAGAAACCACAGAGACTAAACAACCTTCCTTCTTATGCTATGGGCATCACTACAAGCATTACTAGCCTATAGCAATGCTGAAGATGATCTCCAGGAGATAGATACACACAACTCACACAATACACAGAGGACACTAACACAGCCAGCCACACAGACCAACACAAGTGCCTTTACTGGTAATGCATAAAACCCCACCGCATTAGCAAAACCAGAGACAGCCCAGTCTCGCTGCCTCCTCTCTGGCTGAGGTTCACTGTTGAGACGTGCACACACCCTTGCTCTCTGTGATTGCAACACCCACAGATTCACATATTTAAGGGTCCTTAAACATGAGCTCAGGCTCTAGGTCTATCAGATCTCCATGCCTGGGTCCTGGCCCCTTCACCCAGTCACTGGTTCTCACTTTGGTCTTTCCAGATGTGGGCCTCACTAGTTAGTCCAGCCTGAAATTCACTAGTGAGTTGCTCAAACTTCCATGCACAAAGGACTAGGTTTCAGGAGGAGAGCAAAAAGCCCAATCCCTCTTGTTGACCTCTGGACCTATGGGTTGCTGTGATACTCTTTGAACACCAGGGCTGAAAACCTGGGCTTCCTCAAGGACTTATGCAGCCAGAGTATAATCAGGTGTAAACCTTGCTCTGAGATTCCTCCCTCTTATCTTTGAAATAAAAATGGGCTTTTCCCCTCACTGGTAATTAAAAGGAGAGACTGTCTCAGAATAAACGGAAAAAGTTCAGGGTTATGTTTATATGTGCTCTACTGTGAACTGTAACTTGTTACAAGGAAGCAAGAAAGGAGTGACTGTATTACTAGCTGAGTTATCTTATGCTTATGTTTGTCTCCATCTGTTTTCAGAGTCAGATACCTTTGTCTTAGTATAGCCTGGGATGAGACTGCATAATGAGACGTGTGGTAAGAACTGTTTCTCTCTGGGATCATATAGGCTCAGAGAAAAGAATTATTTATCACCTAGCAATACAAGACTTTTTTCCATGGGATATTTACCATTGTTTGCCAAGACCTCATTATCTGATTTTCCTCTTACTCCCTACTATCCTCACATTTCATATCAGGCTGCTTTTCTTTTCGTTCTCTGCATTGTATTTTTGTCTGATGAGATCAAGCTCTGAGACGGTGATCATTGTTTGTCCAAGAGTGTGAAAGCTTTTGGCAAACAAGATTACTGGGGCTTTGTGGGAGACAAGTATGTGCTTGAACATACTGCATTATTTAGATGTCTTATTTTTAGATATGTCCTGTTTCATCAGTTCTGTAACAGAAGAGTGTACCGATGTATCAGCTTTGAAAAATGAGAAGTATCAAAAAAGTCTATGAATCTTGCACTGTGCACCGTGTGTAAGAAAAACAATACTTGTGGCCAAATTGTTATCAATTAACAGTATACTAAAGCTGTATCATTTGGCCCCATGAACAGCAGAAATAATAGCATAAATGGAAAAATAAAAGGCATGTTCTTTATGATGGCTGTATGAAAATGGCATTATCAAAATATAGGATCAAAATGTTTTTCTCTGTTTTCTTTTTTTTTTCTTCAGGGACTTAACCAAGGCATTTAAGTTAGAAGCCAACTTCTCCAATCTGCCTGAGAAAGAGAGAGATAGAGAGAACAGAAACCTGTGAAAGGTGATTCATATCTCCTAAGTTCTGTGTCTAAAAATTGGTATCGATTTGATCACATTTGTGTTTTTCCAGCTTGCTTTTTAGGAAGACTAAGAAATGTTGTTTACAGAGTAGATCTCCTATGTTAAAAAATCAGCATTATGTAGTGAAGAAAGTTGTTGATTGCAGGATTCTTGCTTGTTGCTGAATTTAGAAAGAGCGTACTGAGTGACTAATGTGATTGCAAGCAGAGAGAAAAGGTCTCATTAGTCAAAGCAAAAGAATTATTCTGTGGAAAATTCCTATGTCAAGTCACTTAATCTGTCTCTTCACAGATGGTCACTATTATGTGTTTCTTATTTTCTGAATGCTCAGCTTGATGACCTGATATCTAATTGATAAACATGCTACTCAGTCGCAGTAACAGATGGGAATGAGCAGGAGCTAAGTTTTGGACATAAGAAGTGTCATTCAGTGCTAAGCGTTCTGTAAACAACAGGTACTAGAAATGTCAAATTAGGGACCTGATCTTGCAGAACATGTTCCACTTACCTTACCTGTTCTTCTCTTCCGGTGACAAAATGGAACTCCTTCCTTGACAGAAAAGTTAGAGTGATACATTAAAAAAGGTTTTCATTCTCAAATACAGTAGTGATGGGTGCCGAAGGAAAATCCAGCAGCAAATTTTGGTTAACGTACCATAGAATAAGAGATGGAAACATATGTTGAACATAGAGGGTGGAAAATAGACATGCTGCTCTAAATATAGCATGTGATCATATTATTACATCTTTTTCACAGTGCACAAACATCTTTATATAGGCATTACCTGGCTCTGATTTTCTTAGCTCAGTGGTTTTAAACAGTTGAATCTAAGCATAAGGGGCTGATTTCAGTATACAACTCATTTTATAGTTCTAAGAGAGGCATTTTCTCAAATTTACTTTACATAAAATGCTTTACAAAAACTTTACATAAAATGTTACTTAGATTCCTACATATTTGGTGTGAGGAGCCAGCATGTCTTACTGGTTTGTGTGTAATGAATGTTTCTTAAAAACTGAGATTCATTCTTAAGAGTCTGAAACATGAATTTTGCATCCTAACTTCAGGATCCTGTTATATCAGATCTTGACCATCATACATAAAGGTGCAAAACACAAAATGCAGGCATGCATACAAAACCATTTAACTTTTATAGCTGCATTTGAACGATGAAGCTGACACAAAGCATTCCCACACATGCTTTCAAAATGCCACATCTATGTTTGCATCTCAATTTTGCAATAACTTTCTGCAAATATTTGAGCACCAATTGCATCTTGCGCTCAAATACTCAAGTTCTTTCCTCAGAAGTGATATGTTTTTCCCCTGAATTGGGCAGCTAGAGTAAGGTAAAAGGGTCCCTGATTTTCCTTACCCTCACCTTCTCACAAGGCAATTCAATGAAGTAGACAATGATCTACTTCCACTCTTCATGGGCCTAATCTGTTCTTCAATAGACAGAAGTGATGATACGAAATAAGCAGTTAAATGCAATTGTTTCGCTGTGTCCCTGTCTCTGTCTCTCTATATATACATTCTCTCAATCACACACACTGTGTGTGTATATATATATATATATATAAAATATGACTAGAAATATATTTTCAGGAAAATGTACTTTTGCATTCTCTGCAGTTAAAATATTCAAAACATTTAATTGGGTTAACCAGTTGGCTTGACTTCCTCATCCCAGTACTGAATGAGGTTCATTAATCTTGATGACCTAGATTTCCCTCTCTCCATACCCAAGTTCTGAAGTCACTCAAAACCTTTATGAGAAATAGAGGTTAACGATAAGGAATTGGCCAGATGCCCACATCCAAAGAGTTTCAGT
>VYZW01019058.1:1233-12160 GCA_013401315.1 Balaeniceps rex | reverse complement strand
ATCAGTAAAAAGTGGTATCCCTCAGGGAGCTGTGTTGGGACCAGTACTGTTCAAGATCTTTATTAATGACACAGAGAGTGAGATTGAGTGCACCCTCAGCAAGTTTGCAGATGACATCAAGCTGAATGGTGCAGTTGATTCAATAGAGGGAAGGGATGTCATCCAGAGGGACCATGACAGGCTTTAGAAGTGGGCAAATGTGAATCTCATGAAGTTCAACAAGGCCAAGTGCAAGGTCCTGCACCTGGGCCAGAGCAATCCCCAATATCAATACAGACTGGGTGATGAATGGATTGAGAATAGCCCTGCAGTGAAGGACTTAGGAATATTGGTAGATGAAAAATTGGATATGAGCTGGCCGTATGTGCTTGCAGCCCAGAAAGCTGGCCATATCCTGGGCTGCATAAAAAAAAGGGTGGCCAGCAGGTTGGGGGAGGTAATCCTCCCCTTCTACTCCATTCTTGTGAGACTCTACCTGGAGTACAGCTCTGGGGTCCCACCAAAAGAAAGACATGTACTTGTTGGAGCGGGTCCAGAGGAGGGCCACAAAAATTATCAGAGGGCTGGAACAGCTCTGCTGTGAAGAAAGGCTGAGAGAGTCAGGGTTGTTCAACCTGGAGAAGAGAAGGCTCCGAAGAGACTCTATTGCGGCCTTTAAAAACATAAAGGGGGTTTATAAGAAAGATGGAGAGAGACCTTTTACTAGGGCATGCAGAGATGGGACAAAGGGCAACAGTTTTAAACTGAAAGAGGGTGGATTTAGATTGGATATTAGGAAGAAATTCTTTACGATGAGGGTGGTGAGACATTGGAACAGGTTGCCCAGAGAAGTTGTGGATGCCCCTCCCTGGAAGTGTTGAATGTCAGCTTGGATGGGGCCTTTGAACAATCTGATCTAGTGAAAGATGTCCCTGCCCGTGTCAGGGGAGTTGGACTAGGTGACCTTTGAAGTCCCTTCCAATCCAAACTATTCTATGATTTTATGATTCTATGATTCTATGGTTCTGATTTTATGAAATAGACTTAGTATGACATTTTAAATAGTAGGACATCTAGGACACCATAAAGGACACTGAGTTTAAGAGTAGTGCCAATTATTGTGATGTTGAAACATAGAGTAGCAATTATGCTGTGAAGTGTTTTAGCAAAACGTATAAAAAATACATCATTAGATGGCTCCTGCCAGAAAAAGAAAAAAAAAAAGAGGGAGAGAGACATTTAACCATAGCCATTGCTACTGTTTATTCACAGAATCTTCCTAATAAGTGCTTTTATGTCTCTCAAGTTTCCTTATGCAAAGTTCACATAACAGGTTTATAATTATGAGAATTATCCTCTCTAGTGTGGTTCNAGGCTTTAGAAGTGGGCAAATGTGAATCTCATGAAGTTCAACAAGGCCAAGTGCAAGGTCCTGCACCTGGGCCAGAGCAATCCCCAATATCAATACAGACTGGGTGATGAATGGATTGAGAATAGCCCTGCAGTGAAGGACTTAGGAATATTGGTAGATGAAAAATTGGATATGAGCTGGCCGTATGTGCTTGCAGCCCAGAAAGCTGGCCATATCCTGGGCTGCATAAAAAAAAGGGTGGCCAGCAGGTTGGGGGAGGTAATCCTCCCCTTCTACTCCATTCTTGTGAGACTCTACCTGGAGTACAGCTCTGGGGTCCCACCAAAAGAAAGACATGTACTTGTTGGAGCGGGTCCAGAGGAGGGCCACAAAAATTATCAGAGGGCTGGAACAGCTCTGCTGTAAAGAAAGGCTGAGAGAGTCAGGGTTGTTCAACCTGGAGAAGAGAAGGCTCCGAAGAGACTCTATTGCGGCCTTTAAAAACATAAAGGGGGTTTATAAGAAAGATGGAGAGAGACCTTTTACTAGGGCATGCAGAGATGGGACAAAGGGCAACAGTTTTAAACTGAAAGAGGGTGGATTTAGATTGGATATTAGGAAGAAATTCTTTACGATGAGGGTGGTGAGACATTGGAACAGGTTGCCCAGAGAAGTTGTGGATGCCCCTCCCTGGAAGTGTTGAATGTCAGCTTGGATGGGGCCTTTGAACAATCTGATCTAGTGAAAGATGTCCCTGCCCGTGTCAGGGGAGTTGGACTAGGTGACCTTTGAAGTCCCTTCCAATCCAAACTATTCTATGATTTTATGATTCTATGATTCTATGGTTCTGATTTTATGAAATAGACTTAGTATGACATTTTAAATAGTAGGACATCTAGGACACCATAAAGGACACTGAGTTTAAGAGTAGTGCCAATTATTGTGATGTTGAAACATAGAGTAGCAATTATGCTGTGAAGTGTTTTAGCAAAACGTATAAAAAATACATCATTAGATGGCTCCTGCCAGAAAAAGAAAAAAAAAAAGAGGGAGAGAGACATTTAACCATAGCCATTGCTACTGTTTATTCACAGAATCTTCCTAATAAGTGCTTTTATGTCTCTCAAGTTTCCTTATGCAAAGTTCACATAACAGGTTTATAATTATGAGAATTATCCTCTCTAGTGTGGTTCTCCATTAGGCATTTTAGGTCCTAAAAATTATGCATATGTCTATGTCACTTGAGGGCTGTCATCACCACATATCTTTCATGGAACTGGTCAGCAGGAGTTACCTAGACCCATTAAGCAGCCTTCATTCTGGGTCTGCTGCCAACAAAGATCATTAACTGAACAATGTGTTTAATCTCATAAACGTTTGCTATGCTCACAATTTGCTAATGTTAACTTGCTAGAGACTGTAAAATTGCTATAATTTCTCCTGGGTTAAGCAAGTCCTGTCCTATTATCAGTAATTCTGAAAGACTGTACAGCTGAATGATAAAAGTGTGAGACCATAAACTGGAACCTTTGAATTTCCCTTGACAGATAAATGCCTTAACTGTTGGTCTAGTCAATCTTGCACATGCTTTTGATCTCTGACACATTCAACGCTTTGTGCTCTTTTGCAGAATGGAATAGCTTCAAAAGAAGGGCATAGAATTAACAGCATCCATTCACTCAGAATGGGCTCCAGCTTGTGATTTTTGGTACTATCCAGTGAAGGGAAAGCTCAAATCTGAGCAAAGGAGGGAAGTGTGCATGTTTTTCCTGTATTCAAATCTAGTGCTTTAGGCTTAGAGGTGTTTAATAATAAGGTCTAGGAGATTCCTAGGCTTCATTTGTCTCCCTTTTTCAAAGAAAGCTTTTGGGAAATTCCAGGCTACAAATGCTGAGTGTAAAGGATCCTTTTTGAGGCTCAAGTAAAGTGCTGAGATGGAAGGGAGGAGCATTTATCCCACAGTATTTTCAGTTAGTTACCTTAACAGACTCTAGTTCATGTAACTGTGACTAATTTTTATAAGAGCTACTGGAGATGCCTAGGCTGCAAAGCTAGATAGTGGGCCTAAATGTTAGACATTATTAAGCATTGACATGTTTTTATTCCTTTTTAATTTGGGGTTGGATCTGTCTTCACTGGGAGACATTCACTTAAATGCCTTTATATGAGTTTGCTGGGTTTGTGTTACAGTTGTGATTTATGGATGAGATTTTCAAAGTTGTCAGATTTGGTTTGGTGACTAGTCAAAAGCATGCAGTATGGGGGTCAAGGCTGCTTCAAAAAAATCTCATCTTACCTCAATACAGTTTACTCTGTGGAAATCTTGGTCATATTCCCATCAACAGGATGTTTGCTATTTACTTCAGTGAAGCCAGTTCTTCCATCCAGACAGTCTTTCCTTTAGGAAAATCAACCATGACAACTGAGCAGAGGAGAGCTTTGGAGTATTCTCCTAATTATATTTGACATGTTTATTTTGCAATAAGCATAGTTCTAGCTGATATTTTAAAGAAGAATATGACGAGGATTTGAAGCTGCAGAAGTCTTTTCTGTTTTGATACATCTAACAAATGCAGACTTTGTCTTATGAAGGTAAAATTTTATACAGAGAATATGGTGCATATGATGGAAAGGTGTAATTCAGAAGGTATATGCACACAGAGGAAGCTATTTAGACTTAGAAAAATTGAGGAAACGTGTAGCAAAGATATTTTTAATACATGAGGATTTAAAGTGTTTTAAGTAGCCTTCTGTCATGTGTCATGTAGCCTTCTGACCCTAAAACTAGGATTAAAATAAGATGTAATTTACCAACATAATCGACAGCTAGAGATGTAAGTAGCTCTAAACATTAGTTCTCATTTTAGCTTCTGTTTTTAATGCAGTCCAAAATTGCAGTTCAAAACAAAATTTTGCATGATTGTTTACTGAGTCTTTCCAATAAAAAGTTATTTCTCAACAAAAACTACCTGACACGTAAATCTGAGCACATTTATAATCACATAAAATTATATCAGCCAAACTAGCTCTGTTCTAGTCTCAAGAACTTTGCTGCTTTCTCAATATATTTTTTCCAGACTGTCAAGTTTTATTTAACTAAACAGTACTTTGACCAGCTGGAGTAATGCATTCTGCCACTCAAGAAATTTTCTGTAATGTATTCCTAACTCTATCATGGTTTATTGGAACTTTTCAATGGCTGACTCGTAATGACTGCAACAAAAGAAAATAAAGTGACTTTTAAGTGAGAACCATCCTCAAAGAAATGTTGGTTCTAGTTCAGTTGCATCCAGGTCCGTATAAAAGACTGGTTTCAACAGGACATATTTATATTTGAAAATTTAATTATAACCAAATTTCAACTTTCATATGCCTTTCAATCCCAATCCCTAATTCCAACAACTAACAGCAAAACTTGTTGTCCTGGTTTCAGCTGGGAGAGAGTTAATTTTCTTCCTAGTAGCTGGCATAGTGCTGTGTTTTGGATTTAGTGTAAGAAGAATGCTGATAACACACTGATGTTTTAGTTGTTGCTAAGTAGTGCTTAGACTAGTCAAGGACTGTCTTTTTCAGCTTCCCATGCTCTGCCAGGTACACAAGGAACTGGGAGGGGGCACAGCCAAGATAGTTGATCCAAATTGACCAAAGGGCTATTCCATACCATATGACGTCATGCTCCGTATATAAACTGGGGGGAGTTGGCCGGGGGGAGCGATCGCTGCTCGGGGACTGGCTGGGCATCTGTCGGCGGGTGGTGAGCAATTACATTGTGCATCACTTATTTTATATATCCTGTTATCATTATTATTATTATAATTTTCTCTCCCTCTGCTGTCCTATTAAACTGTCTTTATCTCAACCCACGGGTTTTACTTTTTTTTCCCCTCCGATTCTCTCCCCCATCCCACCGGGGCAGGGAGGGGGGGGAAGAGGGTGAGCAAGCGGCTGTGTGGTGCTTAGTTGCCAACTTAGTTGCCAACTGGGGTTAAACCACGACACTTGTCTAACAAGGTTTTTCTTTCCTTGAACAAGGCCACCCACCCACACTTTGAAAATTAATCCACATCATGCTTGTAGTGTGCAGTGAAGTACAAAAAATGCACATTTAAGTGAGTTCAACTGGAGGTATTCTGCAGCTGTATTTGGAGCTCCTTTCTACTCTGAATCATATGGACATAACACCTTGGTCAGGAGTAAGCTTGTTCTAACCTGAGTCTTTTCCCTTTGCAGAGTATAGACATGTCAGAGGCCCCACTTTCAGAGCATTTTACTAGAGTAAAACAAATTTTTGTCTTACATGCATATGTGTGCTTTGGTTCTACACATTTTTGACCTTTCTTTTTCAACTGATCTTCTTAGCTGTAATCTTAGATTTTTTGACCTTTTAACTTAATTAGTAGTATGTAAAATATTTTTGCTTCTGTAGGATGCAAAGTTATTACAGCAATTGAACAAGTTCTTTAACCCAGGTTTCTTCCAGCTTTTAACAAGGTCTCTAGGTTACTGTTCAAGCTTGCAAGCAACGTAAAATAGGCTTATAAATGTGCATGTATACTTACATAATAAAAAATAACATATGTGTTAAATATTCTTAAACATATTAGTTTTTTATCTTCTTAAACTTATTATTTTTTTATCTTCTATAAAATGCTCAGTTCCTCTTTGACCTTATTTTTAGTACTTTTTGAATATTCTCTTATTCTCATCAAAATAATTTGCCTTATTTCATGTTTAGCAAGCAAAATGCAAAAATACATAATTCTAGCTATTTTATAACTCTTACCAGTTATATATCTAGGTGGAAAATATTTTGATATGAAAATAAAAGAACAGCTTCTTTCCCTATTTTTGTGAGATAATTACATTGATTATTTCACTGGCACATATTTGGTCTCAGGTTAGATTTTGCCTTTTTTAGGGTAACAATTGTAATATAGCCATAGTGCAGTGTAAATAGGCTGCTATTTTTGCTCAATTTACGAGTGACTATTAATGATAAAGCTTATTTATTTTTTCCCAAATATTATTAACCTTTTTTCTTAATCATAAATGTTCACAATTTGCAAAATGTATCAAAAATAAATGAATAAAACATATTTGTGTTCTGATCTAGAGAGCAACAAGTAAATAGCAACAGAGGAGTATTGTTGTGTAGGCCTGGTAGCTGTGGTCTAATATGAAAACAAAACTTCCAAGCTTCCTCTGCTGTCTCCAACAAGAATTTCAAAGAGAAACCCAAAAATGAGAGTGCTGTTCATGACTAGAAAAGAAACGTGAGGGGAACAGTAGATAGGCCTGCAGTGTCAGTTTTATATGCTTTGTTTTGTATTATGACTGACAGGCATTGCTATCAAAAAAAGTGTCCTATCATGAAATGGCAGAAAATTCCTAACTGCAATTTTGTCCTGGAAACTAGTCCACTAACCATGTTCAAATGTGTGTGGATAAGTGGCCATGTACCTTCAAGTAATAGCCTTTAACACTGAGGTTCAACGGTGAGGACTTAGAAAGAAATCAGGACTCTTGCCTATGTGTGTTTCATTTGACCAAAACCAGAATCTGTGACAGAAGTCTGTATTTTGTACTCAAAATTTGCTCAGATGCAAAATAAAACCCTGTTTGTCTCTGCTGGGTTACCTAGCATGGTTAGTGTCAAAGGGCAGAACAAGGAATGGCTAGAGGAATAGGATGACTGGAGTAAGCGTAAGAAACAGTGAGCAGAAGTAACTCATACCATAACAGCAGTGTGGTTCAAACTGGGTTTTGCTACCCAGCAAGAACTGACAATCCTAAATTTAGAGTGAAATTATGTGAGGAATTAGGTACTGTGTGTTATCTTGTTTATTTATCTTGTTGGATTTTTCTCCCATCAATGAAAATATTGGGTTTTAAGCTAATTGAATAATGTCTGAAAATGGCAAAAAAATGCTTATTGAATTTGGAAAGTTTAGCTTAATTTTTCTGTATTTCTGATTTCAGGCTTAAACCAGTCTGTTAGTGGTGACACCTTCAAATTTGAACCTGACTTTTATTGCTGCCAGTCATATCCTTGGGAAGTTTGATATCTCGGTAAAGCCTTTCTGGGACATATATCCTACTGTTATAGCAGTAAATAATATTATTCCTGTCTCTTTTGTAGACTGCACCCTGTCAGCCTACTCAACACTTGGTAATAATCTATCTTCTAAAAGCAAATGTCAACTTCAAAATTCATGTCCTCAGATAACTAATTAAAGTGCCTACACTTGAAACCCAACCAAAGCTGGTTCTCTTTGTAGCCAAAGGTGATAGCTGGGCATCTTCACAGAGAATTTCAGATCCTATACACTTACTGTTCACTGTTTACACAACAGACCTAAAAAGAAATGATAGAGGTCATCTTCCAAGAGGTATATGATTGCAACAGTAGATTGCAGTGGTTCCTATCAGACCCTTGGAAGAAAAGTCCACCAATATTGAGAACTACATAAACCATAGGTGGTAGAGATTAAAATAAGTGAAGATTGGTGAAGTATTGGGAAAAAAAGTCACAAATTATTCCCCTGTTATTACACTTTTCCCTCAACATCAGCTTTTGGCCATTGTCAAAGAGAGGATGCTGGGCTGAAGAGACTGTTAGTCTGACCCAGCACACCCGTGTTCTTTAGTCTCAGGAAGGAGTAAGGCATGGGATATTTGGAGTCTTTGGCAAAGGATCTGCACTGGAGACTTTTGACAGAGTAACACCACATGTTATGAAATCAAGTACAGATCCCTGTGTGAGAAGTTTCTCTTCCAGGATCAAAGCCTAGTTTTACAATTATGCTGATGAAGGTATGATTTACACTCACCACACTTCAAATTACCTTCCTTTACTGCTTTTACTTCCTTCAAGGCACTCAGAACTTAAATAGATCTTGTCAGCCTACCATCTGCTTCCAGTGGCAGCCAAGGGGCAGAAACATTTATAACAGCAGCAGTAAGGCTCAAAAATGACATCTCTTCTGTAAGTATTCATCAGTAATTAGGAAAAAAGACCTAAATGACAAAAAGAAATATTTTTGTTCTGAAAAAGAGTAACTACTCACCTCATCTGAGTTCATTGAGACAAGAATGGGAAATGTTTAACGTACTTTTGTGCATTGAACAAATGGGCTAGTGAAAGAATCTTGGGAAGTTTCAAGGTCACTTAGTGCAAGTTTTTGTTTCTGCCTATATGTGTAAAAGGTTGATGTGAAATATTATCCAGGAGACCATGTGAGGTTAACATTAGGAGGGACAAAAAAGCCGCTGACCAAGGCAAGTTTAGATACAAATGCGAGTCATATGAGAACACAGCGACTTAAAAATATATCTAGGAATTGGAATTTTCATCCTTCAGTAAGGTCTGAAATTCTACAAAAGAAATATGTCTTCCACATATCCATTTAAAATCAACTAAATTCAGTGGGGATTTACACAGAAAGAAACCCCCAAAAAAGATTTCCAATACTCTAGGAAGTTGACTCCTATAAACTGTAGTCAAAGAAAGACTGCCACAGTGTTTAGGAGCTGAAGCTCATATGTTCTAGATTTTAATTTAAAGAATGCACTGAACTGCATATGAATAACTAAGTACTGAAAATATTGTGTGGAAAATCCTGGCCAACAGCATTCTTCCTATTAAATTCAGGAAATTTTTGTCTGTGCATCATGATATCTGTCCTGCTGTTTCTCTATCTCTTAGCTAACAGGGATTACCTACAATTTCATTTTTGCAGCCATAATGAAATAAGAAATTTAAAAAAAAAAAAAAAACAGGAAAGCAAAATTCATGGCATGGCAAGGATATCTGCAAAAAAGAATAAACCTTTATTTTCCTTTGCTAAACAAGCAGGAAGGTTTGCTTGTCTCATATCAGTTGGTACTGGCATCCAGACAGCAGAGGACTTATGGAATGTGTAGTTTTTACCATCAAGAAATGACTACAAAAATCTCCAGAGACATTTAACTTCAGCTGAAGTCTTTTGCTGGGTTCACCTTGTCCTGTAAGATGAGTGAGCATAATATTTTTTCTGAAACTCTAGATGTTTTGGATAAATGAAGATTGTGGGCAGCTGATGATTCAGTCAGAGTTTTGACATCAAGGCAATACAAGCACATTTCCTAGAGCCCAAGAGGACAGCTGGTTGTACCTGTCTGCCTTAGGAGTCTGATAAGGTTAGGCATTAAGTTTTTAGTATGAGACTAGATAATGCATTATAAAATATGACATCTCAAGAGCTCAAAAATTTACACAAAATAAAAATTAATTAAAGGAGCAGTTATGTATATTGTTTAACTGCTAACAGAGGGAAGGCAAAAATGTTTTTTTTCTCCAAATAAATCAGTCTTTGGAAATCTAAATGCTACTGAAATCTTTCAGTAGCAATTTTTCTTCTTGTCTTTGTTTCAGTCAAAGAATAATTTTTACATAGCTTTTAAGGATACCTCTTTTGATGGTGAATTTTTTTACCTACATCTTTAACAAATATTACTGACCAAAACTTGTCTATGATCAGCACGAAGTGTGATCTAGAGCAATGTTGCTGGGACAGTTTTTTTCGAATAAACAGGCAAAGAAAAACTGGTCTTGCAGTTTTCAAGACAGACTTTATGAAGTGGTAGACAAAGCACAAGGAGATTTTTGGAAAACTTTGAGGTGGAGTCCACTTCTCAAGGCTCGTATACACTTGCAATTAACTGAATAACTGTCTCAGGTTAATTATCTATGATTAACTACATGAGTATGCTTTTATTTGAGAAACTTAGCATTTGAATATATATCCAGGGGACTGTGTTTGTTTGTTTCTTGCATGCATTTAAGGTTGATTTTTGTAACCTGAAAAAATTGGTCCCAAGTCAAAGTTCAGAATGAGAAATTGGAACAAAACAAGATATTTTATCTGAATCTCCTGTTTCGGGAGAACTTTATTCAGATTCTAAACTCCTATATACAAAATTATTTCAGAGTAAAACATGATCCTTATTTTTCCTAAGATCTTTAGGCAATTATACAGAACCACATTTCTCTGGTTTTGAGGGTGAGATTATTAACTTTTGATTTTTGTTGTTTAAAAATGAAATAAATGGGAAGTGCTATCATACAATGGTTAATAAGGAAATAGCTGAGTGATAGGTAGGTAGGCATACTCATCCAAAAATAAACTAATAGATTGTTTTCTCAGGCACAAGGTATTATTCTATGTGATTTCATCTGCTATTACTTTCAAAAAAGAGAAAAAAAAAGCGTAGGTATAAGCAAAACATACGGCTTACTATTTGACATTTCACATTAAGTTTCTGGATTCTGTGAGTTTTTTAGAAGAAAGATACACTTCTGGGTTTTAGACAGTGTATTGTTCTGGTACTGAGGAATGCAATTCATTACACAGATAATAACAAAGTCCACATTATTGTTTCACCATTGTTTTGTTCAGTTATCAGGTTACATTTATTTTGCTAAAACAGAGTCAGTGAGAACAACATTTAAGTTAAACATTCAGTTACCTGGAAAAAAAAAGCAAATCTGTTTGCATTATATTTAACTATAGGTATATATAACACTATAGCATTACTAAAATGTAATACTTTTTTTTT
>VYZW01019057.1:64307-83642 GCA_013401315.1 Balaeniceps rex | reverse complement strand
GCTTGAACACATTAAAAAATATCATCAGCAGAATGTGAAATAAGGCTGAGTATATAAATATGAAAGTGAACAAGGTCATTGAAATACTTGATGGTCAAAGTAAGTGATATTTAAGAAGCTGAAGTGGAAGATGTTGTTTCATCAGCAAGAAAGCTTATGCATTACCTCTTCTAAAATTTATAACTTTACTTTTTCAGACAGAAGTCTCTGTAATTTAATTTGGTTGACCTCACTGCGAAGCACATGAAGAGCACTTGTACAGCCCATTACAATGTCCAGACCTTCCAATTGCTTTCAGGTTTAAAAAATAACCAATGCAAGGGCTGTATGAGTATGCCGTATCGGTCCTGTCGCTGTGTTATTTCTCCTCCACAACTGCTTGCTACTTTTCACATCCAAAGGTTAACTGTACAGAGTCTGACAACAGCACTTGTACAATAGCACAGAACAGCGTCACGTGGGAGTTTACATTTGAGTGTTTGTCAATTATGAAATTTAAATTCCTTTTTTCCTTCCTTTGGTGAATATAGCATGCGTTTCCTATTCCCTAGTGCGTGACTCTGCTTTTTGTTGAATTAAGATACAAGAGCTAGCTCTATTTATTGCCTAAGTAGACAGCTGACTAGTACAAAAGTCTCGAAGGTGACATGCTGTATGCTTTGCCTGAAGAAATGGAGATTTACTGCGCAAGGATGAACAGCCTCTTGTGTCCTGCCAACTCTGTGCAGCTGTCACTGCTGGAGGGAAGTTAGGGGTTAGAAGAGACGTGAGAGAGGGAGGTGACAGCAGCTTCCACAGGGAGCAATCACAGCCCAATCTGCCTTCCTACCACCGTCTTGCCCGCAGGAGAAGGGGGAGGAAGAGAAAGCTCTTCCCCAGCTCTCCATCTTGACCTTATTCTCTTCCCATTGCCACCTGCCCTCTGCAGATGGTATTGCATTGCGCCCCTTCCTCGTTGTACGTTTCAGGCTGCTGCAGGATGAAGTGATGGTAGCAGGTCTTTGCAAGGAAGGGACAGCCTGTAGGATCCCCAGATTCTGTGAGGTTGGCAGGGACCTCTGGAGACCATCTAGCTGACAACCTCTCTGCTGAAAGCACTGTCACCTAGATCAAGTTGCCCAGCACCATGTCCAGTTCGGTTTTGAATATCATCAAGGATGGGGGCTCCACAGCCTCTCTGGGCAACCTGTTCCTGTTCAAACACCCTCACAGTGAAAAGGTGTTTTCTTATTTTCAGATGGAAATCCCAGAAAGACTTTTGGTGGGAGGGGTATAGGGTTCATACCTCTGGATTGTGAATAATTAAAGACAGGCCTTGGTTGAAGGACAGCATAGAAGGGGACTTGCCTCATCAGGGACAGAATCCTCAACCATATTTAGATTTCCAGGGCTCCCCTTCAGAAGCTTCCTAACATCCCTTACCTCCCCAAAACATTACTGAACTTTTCACCCCAGAGCCTGCTCTGCCCCTGCCACCAAGTTACATCTTTTTCTCTCCAAGCGTTCCTCAGGCAATGAAATGCCATTTATTTATAAGGCTGAGAAATTGTGAGCTAACTCTGTAAATGTATTTTGTATGACTAGGTCCAGACTACTAAGAAGCCCAGGTGGTCTGCTCTTGTTGACTGCCGGTCCTCTCTCTAATTTATCCATTCTGCCAGTCCTTGTCACCATTCACAAACTTCATTAGTCACTAGTTTCACTTGTTGATTATTAATGAACATGTTCATTATTGTCAGGCTTCATAGCTCATTAGACACATTTAATTTATTGATGATTCTCTGTAACTCATTGAACCTGCCTCAGTATGTATTCAATGCTGTGAAAATGCCTAAAACTGTAAACTGATTTATATAAACAAATGTGCGTTCTTCTCATATGAGGGATATCTATTCTTTTAAATCTATATCTTGTACCCAGATTAATAACCAGATAAATTACTCTCTTTAGTCATGAAATCACTTACCCATTTTAAATTTTCCCATGTGAACTTCTCTTTAGCTTATGCTTATGCTTGTGCATGGCAGCCAAGGTATAACTAAAACAGCAAAAGGTCAAAATAATGAGCCATTTCCACTGGTGAAGCTAATATTTTACTACATGCCTACTACCTGCTGATCTCATCTTTTCAAGTGTTTTGTGATGCTATGGTTGAAGAACACCACATAAAACAAATTGTTTTGAAGCTCAGCCAAATATTGTAGGTCAAGATTTAGGCAGGAAGAAATTTCAATAGTACATCCTTGAAGAATAAATTTATCCGTGAACATGGTAGGGAGATACTGTTAGGTAATATTTTGAAGATGGATATATCTGAAAAGGAGCGCTGACTGGGGTATTGATTTGGAAGATTTGATTTGCTTATTTAAGCTTTGTTCTTCCTGCAACGTTCCTTCTTTTTTCTGACTTCATTAGGTTGGAAATGGAAAAATAAAAAAAAAAGGGGGGGGGAAAAGTGTGTCTTTTTTAAAATAATGTCTTGTTAATCACAACCAGTCTGAACTTACTCAGCAAGGCGTGCCCATTTTCACTGAACGATAATCACAGTAAGACACTTCTGGTTTTGAGCAAACTGACAAGTGCATTAAACAAGATGTGCAATTTTCTTGTAATCATAAAATAGACAAATACCTTGTAATGCCTATTTAAAATAATATATTAAGTTGTTCAGCAACTGATTGCCAACACATAGACAGTGATGTGTAGAAAGATCCAATAGAGGGTTGAGATACGTCAGGTGGAATTTATGAAGTACAATCCATGTGCCACCGTGCTCAGAAGTGCTTTCCTTGAGCAAACACCTTCGCTATTTCCAATAAAACTTTCCGCAGGACTTGGTGTTGTGGGCCAAGGTTTCCCAATGTGGAGACACCCGCTGATGGGGATGAGCTCTGATGCAGTATAGTTAAGGCAACTTTTTCTTATAAATAATAACTAATATGACAAAAACTGGTGGTCGGCTTCTACATGACAGCTTTGTCCTTATAGCACTTGCTTTGGAGGTGGGACCCAGGATTACCCAGCTGTGCCTTCAGCCTCAGGGGTATTCACACTCACACTCCATTAACCGTTCCCCCATAGGATGCACGAGTCACTATGGCTTATGCAATGTAAGGTGTTCTCGTATTGAATCAATACTGCTAGGAAAAAGGGAGTTTTGTGAGCTCAGAGAATGCACACCAGAGTATGACTGTCTTGCCTGATGATTACGGTAATGGCAAAGTGTGGAAATACAGCAATGTGTTAATATGTTTTATCCGGTAACTATTTTATGGAAGAAAATTCAGGAGCAGCCTGGTACCCAGGGCAAAACACCATTCTCAAGCATCATTTCTCTGCTTATGTCCTAGAAATATTACTGTAGCACTCTAGCCTTAGGAAAGATTCTGCACTCTGGAGTTTAAGCAAATGGAGTTACCAAACAGCAGTCCAGGCTTAGACATCTACGCTCTATGAAGGGAAAGGATTGCAGTTATACCCAGGACTTACAATTTGCTTTAACTTGCTACTGCAGTTCAGATGCAGGGTTTTTCATTTGTCATTCTGGGTTATTGTTACCCTGTCTTGTGCATTATAGAGAAATCCTCTACTGCCTAACAGATCTCTGGAGCTAGGCAGCTGCAGGCTGGCTTGCAGACCCTAACTGTAAATGTCTCAGCCTTTACCGCATCTAACTTTTAGCTAATTTTTCTAAATGGATGGTTTATTTTAGCGACTGTTTAAAAATAGCTTTAGTCCCATGTTTTCCCAAGCCTCCTAACCGTGAGTCAGAATGCAGCGGTGACTCGGTTGGTGCCTGGATGCAGAGGCTGCAGCTTGACCTGGGCTGGCCATGGGAAACACCAGATAGGTGGAGGAAATGTCCATCTAAGCACTTGTCTAAGGGCAAACAGGAATCTTTTTTCTAGCCTAAGGTGTTGTTCCCCTTCTCTCCCCACCATTTGAGTGTAGTGGGGCACATCTGCCATATATTGCATGTTTTTTTGAAGTTTGACTCCTTCGGCTTCTCTGCTGAACTTTGACTGAGAGCACCCATAGTGGGAGTATAAAGCTATGATCTCTGTTTTCCATATCTCTTTTTCACTGGTATATCTACCATAACAGAGTTATGGGCCAAGGTGTGTGACAAAGATCATTACATTTTTGTCATTTTTTTTTTTTTATGGTACGGTGGTCAAAACTAATAAAATGACCAACAAATGTAAGATAAAAACATCCTGCGTTATTTCAATCCAGCAATTGAATTCTATCAATCAAACTACCCTTTTCTGTCAGCGAAGCAAACTGTAGAGCTTTGTATTGTGCATATAACATCAACAATAACAAACAAACAAAAAACTTCGGGTAGATTACATTAAAGAGTCTAATCTGTGAAAGAATTGTACTTCAAAAACTTGGAAAATGAACTAGAAAAGAAAAATAAGGCTTACAGCATATGTGTGATAAGAATAGTCTAGACATCAGTGCATGAATATTGAATTACAAAACCCGAATGAATAACACAGTGATAAGATCAAGTAAATTCATGAAACACAAAGCTGCCCAAAAGAATACTAATATTTAAGAGAAATAAGAATATGTATAGAGTACAATTAGAAGACTAGTTCAGTAACAAGCTCCCCTAAGTTTTCCTTTGGGCATGTTCCAGAGACAAAGAAAAAAGGATTAATCTTAGTTCCATAATGAAAAATGATGTTTTAGCATAAGATAGTGTGTTGCTTGAGGAATGTAGTAGTAGAAGGAACCTCCTGGGTCAGGAACGTAGTTTCTGGTATTTCAGGGGCCTTTCCATATGCTGTCTTTCATGAATCTATCATGATCCATGTCAAAAACATTTATTTATTTTCTGTCCCTTCTGTTCCCATTCAAAGAGGAGTTCCAGAACCTGATTATGGTAATAGCTAAGAACCTTCTTATTTTCAGCCAGAATATATTAATGGGCAATTTATACCCATTTGTACTTCTGCCAATAGTCCTTTAGCTTAAATTATCTCTTTCGCCACTGTTGATCCTCTGATATATTCATAGACAGCAGTCATAATTCCTCTTCGTTTTTGTCTCCGGGCACTAATCAACCCAAAAACTTACAGTCTTCCCTCAGATTGCAGCTTTCCGTTCCCCTGCTAATCCCCGAGGCCATTCTCTGATCCTGCTCAGAGTTTATCCTCCAGATATCCGTCGGGGTGGGCACAGCCACAAACAGCTGCATCCTGGAAGAAAAGGCCTCACGAGCATCCTGGGCCTTGATGTCAACACTTTCCCTACAGGAAATACTTATCCCAATGCTCCCAGTGAGGCATTTCCCTTTTTCCCAGACTACATTGCACTGGTAGCTCATTGTCATTCTCTGATGAACTATTTGTTCTTTTGTTGTTTCATGTTGGAAAATCCTGAACTGACGGCAGAAGCCTTGCTATTATTCCCTAAGCATATTCTCTTGTACTTTGAACTATTGAACTTCAGCCAATTGCTTTTATTTACTCCAGCTCTGTATCGTTGATGATTATCAACATTATGTAATCGGTAAATTTTAATTTACAGAGTACTGTAAAGTTGTCTGTACTCCCCAGCATATATTTTCATTACAAAAAGAGCAGTACAGGGTTTATATATTACAGATGTACTTACGAAACATAATTGGGAACCCACTACAGCCAAAAGGCCTTATTATCATCTAAGTGACTCAGAAATAATGGCATCTAAATGCATTTTCCTGGGTGGGAATCTAGTCCTCTTTCATCCTCTCAGGAAAGGCAAATCTAACTGAGGTATCTTCATAAATCCACTCTACTGCTCGACAATCCCCAAGAGCCAAAAAAGTTTCCAGTAATAAAGAAAATGCAAGCTGAACTGCTTTTCTTGTTAATAGAAACAGCCGAAACATCTAAGCTTGAGAACCTGGTGTGAACCTGTTATGAACCTCATGTCAGCTCAGGAGGAACTGACAAAAAGGATAGTCAGATCAACTGGTTAATCCTTTCATTAAAAAGCCGTTCAAGAGATGATAGTTCCTTATATCATTCATCTTGGAATGAACTATGATGAGCAGTGTGTTTCCTTGAACGCAGAAGGAATAAATGAAGCCAGGATTTTATTACTATGAAGTCCTGTGGGAGCAGTTTGTCCAAGAAGCTTACAGCTCCTCTGAGTCATTGTCAAAGGTATATCACTTTAGGGGAGATGAGATCAGCAGCATCTTTGCCTGATTGACTACTCTCCTATGGGACTTAGACACCTGGGAGTTTAAAGAAATATGAAAGTCAGGAAGCATAAGATTGACATGAGTGTCTTTGAGAAAGCAGGGTGGCTTTTGTGGTAGAGCTGGAGCACAACTTTAGAGAGGCTCATTCATGGGGGTGCAGGGAAGAAAAAAATGCTGCCCTTCACGGCTCCTGCGGAAGAAAGAAAACACTGAACAAAATGACCTAAATCAGAGCTGGATGAATTGTCAGTACTCTATGGGCTTGGAGAAAACAGATCATCCTAAAGGCACTCACAACTACTTCTGCTACCCTGTATTTCTGCAAATCTCATGCCTTGCTCTGCAGCTCCAGGTCTTGAATTGTGGATCTCCTTGTGAGCTATAAAGCTCTGTCCTTTTGCTTTCCCTCAGTGCAGCTTCTTCCTTTAAATCTTCCAGCAGAAATACCATGCTTTGACAATTCGAGGTTTCTGTAGCTGTGATAAAAGTGGAAAGTGTTGCTCATTCTTCACTGCCTATGTACTTTGTAAACCAACTCACATTGAGGAAGGGAGACCAAAGTGGGTGCAGAATTTTACTCAGATCCAAAAGCAAGGTAGGAAAGAACAAGAAATGAGGGTCCCTGGCTTTTATCTCTTTAAATTTCCTATTTGGAACATTAAAAATATCACTTTTCACTGCTTCATGATTTTTCTTTGCCTCCTCACCACTTCCCAAGAAGCTTGTTACAAATCTAACCAAACCATAAATATATAGACTGTCTTCCATAGCATGTCCTTCAATACTTCAAACATTTCCAGAGGCAAGCAAACTCCATTTTCTTCCAAAGGTTTTCAGGATCAGTTACTTAAAACGAAGAACACAAAAGAACTAGTAAAATAGAAGATATATTTGCTTACACTTGACGTCGTCGTCGTATTTTTTGCTCTTCCACTTGTGGATTCCGCTGGCTGGTTTAGTAGATCAGCAACAGAGCAAAACTGTTCTGGGGCACAAAGGTGTCTCTCACACAGGCAATAAGAAAGCTCTTCACTGGAGCTGTGAATGGAGGCAAGTTACTGTTGTAATAATCTGATGGATAGTTTTTTTGGGGGGAAATGTTAGTTTGAAGTCAGAAACGTATGGCAGTCAACAGTGATTCTTAAATGGATTTGCGGGAAAGTCTGGTGTGTTTGAAGAATTCCCGGCTGACTGCCTGGCCAGCCGTCTCCCTCCAGGGAAAAAGTACTTTTAGTGTAAAACTTGAGGCAAGTGATAGGTTGCTTCTTTTCCTAGCTGGCTAAAATGAAAGGAGGTATTTTGTTTTTCTCAGGGGTCCAGTTTTAACTGTCTCAAACCGTTATTGACAGTGGGCCATGAAGCGTGTCTTTTGAGAAAACAAATTTGAAATGAATTCATTAATTGATGAATAGGAACAGACAGTATTCACAATGAAGTGAATGTAAGGACTTGCATGAGAGAAGTATAAGGAGAATACCTCCTTGGAGAAGCCCTTTCTAAAAGCGTAGCAGATGGGATGAGGACACCAACGAAGTTGTGAGAGACAGCGTGAAAAAGAAAAAAGCGCGGAAAGAATGAGGGTAGAGATGTGTGACAAATATTTTTGGCAGAAATGGTCTATCCACGGCACTTCAGCTATACTTACTGTAAGGAAAATGCAACTGTTTTGTTGTTAAAAGCCACCCACATGATACTGCAGTGATTTAAAATCAATGAAATCCAACGGGTTTTATAAAAAATATGGGCAGATAGACTGGTTTTATTAATTTTCCCTTGATGGATCTCACTTGCCAATCTGTTGTTGGTGTCCCCCAGCAGCCTTTGCTGGCTGTGTGCAGGTCCCACTATCCTGGTTTAAGCTGCTGGCTGCCTGCATCCGTCACGGAAAGAGCGCAAACAAGGCAGGTGCTGTTTGTGAGTCAATAGTTATCATCCGCTAAAAGCTCCTGGCTGTATAGCATAAGGCAAATATTTGAGGAAGAAAATTATAGGTTGTAAAGGATGGTTGATCCATGTTTGCTTAGAAAATGAAATGTATATGTCGATTTTGTTCAGATAGAATTATTAAATAAACAGATAACCACCTAATCAGCCTTGGTTCCGGCTCCGCACCTTGGCGTGCAGTCCCGTTTTAGGTTTACCTTTAGGGAAGTTTCCTGGTTTGCATCCTGCGTGGGACTTGTTGGAAAGGTGTAATACATTTAAGGACTGGACTAGGGACAAGAAACCAACAAAGCAAGCTACGGCTAAAAAATGCATTATCTTCCTATTCACAAGGGCACAAAAGGCAGAGAAATAACCCACAAACCACTTTGAGAAAGGGAAGATTTAGGCAGTGGATGGTTTATCAGCCTCTAGTCAGTCTGCAGATTGTGTGGATTACAGAATTCTAGAGAATTCCCTGTGATAATTGCATGAAACCTCTTTGTTTTTAGAATAGTTGCATTATAGTAAGTAGTAACTTTGGGTGCCAGCCACATCCACTTTTCTCCCAAAATTTCAGCTTTGTTTTGACACAGGCAGACGTTCCAGAATTGAAGCCCCAGGGCTCAGATGCTGATGCAGACTCTTCTTCATATTCATTTTCATTCTACTCCCAAGTAGAACTTGGTGAATAATGATCAGACGGATTAAAACTGCCCACATATTGAACTACAGACTTCTTTTCTTTAGGACATACCCAGTTACTTAAAGCCAACCCTGTAACAGAGCTTTTCTCTGTCCATTTCAGGGTTTTTTTTCTGATCCATCTGCATATAGGCTTGAAAAATATCTTCAGATCAACTCCTTAAGCAGTTTTCCTTAATCCTTTTCTTATTTTCCTGGAGGGAAAACTGTTGTTGCTCATTAAAATACTATTTTTTTGATCAGCAAAATTATTGATACACGTCATACAGCTTGGGGCTGGGAAGTGTTTGAGTTTTTTTGGTTTGTTGTCATGCCATTTCATGCTGGAAATCATTAAAGGGTATATTTCTACAATATTTCCTCTGGTTGTTAGCATCATGCCTTGTGCTGATGGCATGTATTTAAGCAATAGATTCTATGAAAGACTTCAATAGTAGTGACATATACTATGTCCACTGTTTATCCAACGTTACGTGTCCAACGTTAAATTATGGAGCCAGAACGTATTCCCATTGATTGCTGTGAAGGTTATATGTGTATCAGTAAATCAAAACAAGCTTTAAAAAGATAGAAAATCAATTGATATGAGGAACAGGAAAGACGTAGATGTTGAAACCTTTGTCATAACCTTGGCTGTTTTTTATAACGATAATCTAACTGAGCTTTGGTGGGTTTTTTTTCCCAAATCATTGCTTTGACTGAAAATGACTGATGTGCAAAAAATGGATGTCTAAGCAGAGCAACAGTACACCTTGATAATAAACTTGTGAGCAACTTTTGATAGAAATAAAATGCTGATTTCTAGTTATTAACTTGCTGAAATGCAATTTTCAAAGCAAGCATTTTGCAATGTATTACGCGTCGTATTTCCAAAACCAGCCAACGTAAATGGCGGTGGTGTTTCCTTCCTAAGACATGCACTTACAGGTATATAAAAGTTTCTAAAGTTTGCAATTTAGAAGTAACAATAAAAATATTTAGTAACATTTTGCTCTAAATAATATCATTTCAGAATTGCTACCCAAATGCCAACAGATGAATTGCCAGTACAAATGTGCCATCACCAGGAATGGCACCAGGTGTTACTGTGGAGATGGATATGAAACAAGCACTGATGGAAGAAGCTGCACAGGTAAAGAAGAAATACACACGGCAACAATAACACTCAGGTTTCCTAATGGTTCCCTGATGGCTGTCGGGGCAGAGAGCCGGTGGTGGGCTGCCAGCTCTGGCCACCGGCAGGCTGGCTGGTCCCTTGCCCGTCTTTAAAGGTGTTCATCACAAATGAGCGTGGGCTTGTGGGGCAGGCAGGGGGAAAGAATCCCCCTTCCGAAACGAGAGTCAGGGCCTCCCTGCGGATTCTTTGGTGCTTCCATGCCCGTGGCCCAGCAGTAGCTATTCTTAAGTTACTGGGAGGAAAGCAGACTCCAGACTGGAGGAGGTGGGGAGCATTTCCCGCTGCTCAAACAAGCTTACAGCTCATTTGTGCGAGCTGCCCTCCAGACCTCACTACCAGGAGACCCTGTAAAACTTGTAGCGTTTTGCCGTGTGCCCATAAAGTCACACCTAGATTAGAATTTGATAAACGAACGCTCCCAGATCATACGACTTCGCTGGGAATGTGATTTCGGCGTAATTAATTGTAGACTGAAATTGGTGTTCTTTTCCATTTTTTAAATATATGACTTCTTAATTCTCTGTCCAGGTATTTGTTTCTTCTTTTATTTTTTCTCTTTTTATAATCAGATCGGAATTCTGTTGCCTTATGTATGTGCTCATTACCAATCACTCCTCTCTCCAAGTAATAGTGCTAAGCCAGATTCTTCATAAATATAATTTATTATAAGTTCTTTTGCTCTATGGTTGTCATGTTTTGTGATGGAAAATATACCTGAGGAAATAATTTCAACAGCAGTTTTTTAAAATGTCAATTTATTACTTAAGCCCTCAACCACTGTTAAATAGCATACCTTGATTTTATGGTATTATGCCTATATGCCCTAGTTGAGAAAATTGTTCTTTATATCTATTAGAGAAATGTATGGGTTTTGATGTAGTGGATGATGGTTTAATGTAGAAGTTGTGACAGTTCATTTAAGGAACTATAAGGCATTGCCAGCATAAATAGGTTGACAAGGATAATCAATTATTTCCTCTCTTGAAATGTTGCTTCATTCATCGACCCTGATAACTAGTGGTCTCTAGTACTAAGAAGAACCCAAATGTCTCCCTAACGCGATGGAGACATTGGATACTACTTGAACAAATGAAGGTTTCATCTTTCAGAATTAATAGCTATTAAACTTGAAAGCTCCTGGCCTTCTGTTCGGTTACTGGAGTAATTTCAACAGCCAGCATCCATAATAAGGTCATAGCTTGAGAAGGGGGAAAACATAAAGCGTCATACCATAATGCCTTAATGACTTCAACTTTTCTCTGAGAATTCTGATTTTTTTGTTTAATTTCTTTTTTTTCTAATCCTTAAACAAGATCTCGTTAATGTCCCTTTAGATCTGAATGAATGTAACACATATGGAAGCTGCAGCCAGATGTGTATAAATACAGATGGATCGTACACTTGCAGCTGTGTGGAGGGTTATGTACTTCAGCCTGATGACAAATCCTGCAAGGCCAAAAATGGTAAGTTTTAACATCTTTTTACCTTAATGAAAATATTTTTTGGTTAGGTCCTATCTAGAGGATACGTGTGAAAAGATAGACACAGACGAACACAGAAGAGATTCTACTACAAAAAGCCACACAACAACCCTACAAAAACTTTTCACGTCTTACGACAATACTCCAAGAGAATTATTAGAAGTTACTATATAGTTATTATTAATTAAAGTGAAATATTCATTTCAGCCAAGATTAGAACAGTTCCCAGTTTTCCTGTTCATAAATAACTCAAAGATTTTCCTCACACAAACAAAATAGGCTATTTACTGTGGGAAGACAAGGGAGATACTGAGAAGACCCAGGAAATGATCGCAAGGTAATTGTACCCGTATGATAAAAAAAGACATTGGATTGCTTTGTCCTTGCAATATCACAAGCAGTGAATTTTGTGATATACCTATTCACACTAGGCTTTTTGTTGCTTAGTGCATGTTTTCATTAGTAATAGTGAATTGGGTATTTGAGGAAATTAGTGAATTGTGTTTAATGAAGCAAGACGGTACATGGTGTTTTCTTACTCAGCATATTGAATTAACAATGCTTTTATGTTAAAAAACCAAAAAAGTTCCTTGAGCAATTATTTAACATCCACAATGATTCAACAGCCAAGTATGAAGCCGTGTTTGTTATATATTTTTTGAGTCTTCCTTTTTGTAGTTATTTTGCCATCAGAAAATAGGAAGGTCTACTGGGTTTTTTTGAGGTTTCCTCACGTAAAGAGCATTGCTAAGTATGTTCTGACTTCAGCACCAGTAAGAGTTACGGAGTCTTTTACTGCTTGTACCAAGTTTTGTATTGATCCACACAACACAGCTGAACAATTTTTTAAAAATCCACAGCGAAGTATTGTGAGATGAGAAGGCACATACAAAGTAAAAATATTTTAATATTCTTCTTCCTTCACTGCATGAAAATCAATAGCGCAATTCTAGATCACAAAATCCTCGTGGTGCCAGTACTGGGCTTGAGATGAGCCTTTGAGTTTCCCTTCTTAGATCCAGCAGACTGTGTAACAACCGAGCGTTGTAGTGAGCTGTCAGTGTCTCGGTGGTCTTGATGAAATGAATCAGTTTAACAGAGACAAACTACTCCTCTGTCTTTCTTAATACTTCCATCATGTTTATTTTATGGTAGTTTTCATCTCTTCTGTTATTTTCAGAAGGGAATCACTAGTCATTAATCAGAGAAGTCACAGCAGGACAGTACAAATCAAGATCATGGTGCTGCAAAGAAATAAGTGTTGCTCATTTCATAGAATCATAGAATCATAGAATCATAGAATACCAGGTTGGAAGGGACCTCAAGGATCATCTGGTCCCACCTTTCTAGACAACAGGACGGTCTAGACAAGATGGCCCAGCACCCTGTCCAGCTGAGTTCTAAAAGTGTCCGGTGTAGCGGAGTCAACCACTTCCCTGGGAATATTACCCCAATGGTTGACTGTTCTCATTCTGAAGCATTTTCCTCTCATGTCTAATCGTAATCTCCCCAAGAGTAACTTTGTATCCATTGCCCCTTGTCCTCTCCATGTGACTCCTTGTAAAAAGGGAGTCTCCATCTTCTTTGTAACCACCCTTTCAGTACTGGTACATGGTGATGAGATCACCTCTAAGCCTCCTTTTCTCAAAGCTGAACAAACCCAGTTCTCTCAGCCTATCCTCATATGGCAGGCTTCCCAGTCCTTTGATCATCTTGGTGGCCCTTCTCTGGACCCGCTCCAGCCTGTCCGCATCTTTTTTGTATGGCGGGGACCAGAACTGCACACAGTATTCCAGGTGTGGCCTGACAAGCGCTGAGTAGAGTGGGATAATGACTTCTTTATATCTGCTGGTGATGCCCTCTTTGATGCAACCCAGCATCCTATTTCATTGGTTTCGTGTGTAAACACAACTTTTCCTCAAATTAATGCTGGATTAAATGATCAATACGGTGAATATTTGGGTCAAATCCTTCATAGGGCACAGAGGTCGAAAAGGCGCCTGGCACAGTAACGAAGGTGCTTTTATCGCGGAGGCCTGCAAGAGCTGCAGTGACTTGTAATAGCTTATGTTGCTTCACGGGGCCCGGCTGATAGTGTGGAAAACGGTGAAGTTCCCATGGACTGGCAGGTTGCTTTCCTGCACCCTTACTGTTCCATTCATGGCTTCGCCGATCATACAAGCGGCTTTTCACAAGTTTCTGCCTTGTAGGATGAGGCTCGAGCAGGGACTAAAGCAAAGTGTGGCCCTGCACAAATGGACTGGTAAAAAGTACCTAAAATGTGTAATGGATCACAAGTCAAAAATGAGTCCATGTCATTTCATTGCGCAGGGGAAGAGGTACTGCCCTGGTATGTATGAGTAGGATTATTAATTCCAAGACGTATGAAGTAATCCTGCTACTTATTCAATGCTGGGAAGTCTTCAGCTGGGATATGACATCCAGTGAGGGGCATCACACAAGGCAGATGTGGATGAGTAGAACAGAATCCAGGGAAAAAAGGTGTCTAAGGAAAAAAAAAAAAAAGGCACTTAGAAAAATTATCAACCTTTTTTTTCCTTAAAAAGCCTAAAGAAAATGAGGATGGAAAAAGCAAGCTATCCGCTTTGTCTACATTTGACGAAAGTAGTTGTCAAATAGATAAAGAAAATGAGCTAAGGAATATTCTGCTCTGTGTGTAAAAGCTATGAAAGATAAGAAGCAGCAGTAGAGGTTTAGGTTAGGTTAGGCATTATGTAAAACTTCCAATGTTAGGAACAGCAGATCTGCTAAGAATATGAATTGCCATACACATTGAGGTCCTAGATACGGCGCGGTACGCAACACCAAACTCTCAGCCCTTTGCCACATCTTAGTTGTCTCTGTAAATCGAGTGGAAGGTCTCTGAATATTTACGAGTAGAGAAGTGGGGGACGTGGTGGAGGCCCCAGTTACCGAAGGTGAGGAGCAGGTGACGCAGGTTTGCGAGCACGGGGCTGGAGGAGCCCTGCCCTGCTGCAGGGGCCGGCCGCGGTGGCCACTGGAGATCACCTGCAGCTCTTGCGCAGCCTCAGAGCCCCTCCCCGCATGTGGTGTGGTACAATTAGCAAAGAAGTTCACAGAAGCTACTTTTTTATTACCCTTCAGGCAGCCAAAAGCTTGGCTGTGAAGGTGGTAAGGTTTATCCCTCATTAAATTCTGCATTTTCTTCCTCAGCTCATTTAACTAACTTTGGAGCCAGAAACTTTTAGCTGCACATTACCTTTGGGAAGGATGTTAAAATAGGTATCAAAACAGCTGGGGGCACACTGTGGTTTTTTTCCAGACTTTTTAACCACATTTTCTTTTATGAATAAAGAAGCAGTTAATGACTTCTTCCGAGGTGAAAATGAAATAAAATATAGCTTTGCTGAACAGACTTTTAGAACGTCTTTGTTTACCAAGTTTGTATGCCTATATTGCAAGGCCTGCATTTGATGAAAAGAATATTTAAGGAAACAAAATGACAGAATTGGAAATCTTTAGCTGAGGAGAAAAAACTCCTCTTTCTTCCAAAAGTTCCTGGTATGTTTTATATCTGCATATCCTATATAGAGAGAAATGCTGTGCGATAAGAAACATTTGTCCTGTAGATAAAGCAGGATGAACTGATGATGATTAAAGCAAAAAGCTTTTTCTGATATTTAGTAAACAGTCATCATTCTTAAATTCATTTCGCAAGACAGTTTTCTTGTAAAATCTCACAGAACTAAGTTTTCAGGTTTTAGAAGTAAAGCAGCCTGTTTGTGGGGCATATTGTGGATAAACACTGGAAATTAATTTCAAAATAAAATCGGACTGCATTTTATTCAACACTACTAAATATTTTTCAGACTTTTATACAATACATGTATTGCTAAGAGCAAAGTACTTATAATTTACAATGTATACCTCAAGAGAAGGGTTTTTAAGCTGCTTGTAAACACTGAATTCTGTTTTTTATCCTTTTCATATCATTGTAGTGAATAAAAAAAAAAAATTGCTTCCATTTCTGAAGCTTTTCTTCCAGAGAAGTAGGACTGTTGGCAGAGCAGAACGCCTTATTTTCTGATTTGTTGTGACATCACTTATTGATCTGTATTTTAGACAAGATCAGGGAGGGGGGAAATGCAGGTCTTTCATCTTTTCCACTACTCTATCTTAACCATAATTCAAAGGAAGATGCTTTCATTTTAGTCAAGAGGGATGAATCATAAAACTTTCCTGGATTAGAGAGCTATTCACTTCTTATCTTTCCTATAAAATTTAAAAAAAAAAAAGAAAACTCCTGAAAAAATAACACACATGACGTCCAGTTTTTTGAAAAGCTGATGTCAGCTCACTGTAACTCATCCTAGATCTGTCCACTAAACTTTCAAGCTTTGTAGATTCTGTTCTTGAGAAACAGCCAAGCAGTTTTTGTGAGGGAGAAGACATGATTTTTTTTTTTCATCTTCTTTTCTGTTTTTCATCTGCATTATACAATACAGTAAGATGCTTTAAATTTTTTTTTGTATTTTTTTAGGAAATTTTAATATTTTTCCTATATTTTACCATTAAAATAATTTTACTCTTTTTTTTTAATAAGTAGTTATGAAATCAGCCTTTATCTGTGCAACACTGAAATAAACAGGTTACCTACCCCACTGTGAAAAAACATGATTAACTGATTCAATCCATTGAATTATTTCATGTATGGGCTGCTTGAAAAATATAATTTCAAGCTCAGTAATCTAGTTTCTGGATAAGTTCTGCCAGAACGCAGATGTATTTTTAATGTTTTGTAGCGCCTGCTGAGCGGAACCTCTTAGCAGTGCCACGAGTCCTTATGATCCTTTTGTCTGCAGCCAGGTTTGATTGCAACTGTTGCTCCGGAGGTTTGACGCCAATTCTTTTTGAGAATTCCCTTGCGTCTTAGACTTTAATACTAAAATACAACCTTTCTCCGGAGTTTAGTGAAGTATTAAATCCCCGTTACAGTTTTCTGTAGGTCAGTTCAAAACAGTGCAAGAAAGAATATGGTTTTCTATTGCAACTCCAGACAACTGAACAACCACGCTGGCTTTGTAACTCAAACAGCTCCTGTGTAGCTGCTGCTTCTTGAAGGCTTTATAGGTTGCGGAGAGTGGAAATATCTTACTTAACACAAAGTATAAGAGCAAAAATAATAATAAAGGATTTTGCACGCTGCTGCTGGTTGGGAAAGGAGTGATTGAACCCAGAATTAGGCAGCAGTATTATTTTGTGGGAAGGGAGGAGCTGAGCACAGAGCTGTTGGATGGAAAAAGAATCCCAGCACTTAGCAGGATGCAGATGGAAGCACACCTTTTGTACCAGCCTGGAACTTCTCAGGGGTGAGTGCGTGATAGAGACAGAAGCTCTTAAGTCTGGCGCTCTTCTTCTGATGGGTAGCAGAAGTTTCTAAGAAAGGGGGGCAAGAGAGATTTACGTACAGCAGTCACCTGTTGACTGCAAATGGACTTACCTGGCAGATTTCAAATAAAATTGCTTACTAAGAAGCCAACTGCCTTCTCTTTTGGAAAAAGCAAGACTGGGGAGCTTCACTCGTGGCTTACACCACAAGAGGTTATGAAAAGTTGAGTCCCTTCGGTCGTTAGAGATCTTCCGAAATTTTAAAAAAATTCTTATGCATGGATATGACTGATGTATTTGTGGGAGTGAATTTGAGGCAGGTGAGGACAGTCAGTAAGTTTGGAAAGTGATGCTACAGAAGTGTGGTTTTGCAGATGTCAGCGTGGGATTTACCAGGGAGGGAAAAAGTATGTTACAAGGTAGAATATACATTATGGAATGAGAACAGGAAAAGAATAAATGAAATCCACTTCAGAAAGAATACATGCTGATCCATTATAGCAAAGAAGTTTTTTACATAACCAAAAAAAAAAAAAGGTCAGCAAAAGAGATGTTTAAATAAAAGCAGATAGTACCAAAGAACAGTATTTAACGCCTACTTCTGTGGGTTTGAGCGAGACCACTGAGCACCATACTCACAGAAGCATTTTTTTCTCTTTAATCAGACTTGCTGATGAAGTATTATTTGTCAAATCCTTTTATTTATGCAATTTTTTTTTTCTCCATTTAGACAGCTGGACGTGCTTAGTAATATTTTGAGATCTTTATTAAGTAGAATGTTGATTGAAAGTACTACATTTCAATACAGCATTTAAACATTGATTTATTCCTTTGAATACAAGCTGATTACATTGGGGTGAGAGCTCTTGACTTGGCAACACAAATATTTTCACATGTGCTTGCAACTGCAGTGTGAGTTTCTATGGCTTAGGCTAATTTTTTTAATTACAACATCCAAAAGTTTGCCCACTTGACAGCAACATTTAGTTTAACAAATGAACGGGACAAATAGAGCCGTTGTAGTGGTGTTGACCATGTTGCAAAGGACAACTTTCCTTTAAGTGATTCTCATGAACGTACCTGAAGCGACTTTTAGGGTCACCATATCTTCCTCTCTCAGGGAACCTTCTCATAAGATCCTACATCAGCTCAATCTCGTTGGAGCAGGACTGAATGCTGAACAACATCTATCAGGAAGCGGATTTCTCAGGAAGCAGTTTCTCTATCCTCTATCTTAAACACATACGTCTGTCTGATGTTTTTTTCCAGCCAATTCACATAATACTTCATGTCAACAGCAGTTCTTCATTATAAATTGAACCAAAGCAATGTTACCCTTCTGTTTCTAATGAAGGAGTTCTTCCCAGAAAAAAAAGAGAAACTGCTGGCATACGGTTTTGATACAGATGTCCCGCTGACAGTTCTGGATTAACTGGGACCTTATTTCAGTTTGAAGTAGTAGTCTAGGTCTAGAAGAAGATGTCACTCAATTTCAGCAGTGTATGAAATACACCACCTATAACAGACTCCTCATCGTACAGAGCCTAATATTCATTAGCAGTTGCCTAATTTCAAAACAGCCCTGGATGTTCGAGACAGTAATGCAATTAAAGATACACCTAAAGCAAGAACAGCTGCTTTTGTGCCCAATAGCACTCACCACAATGCTAAAAATACTTTGTCTCAATTAGAATTGTTTGTCCCTCTGTGTGGATAACTTAACCTTTTAAAGTTTTAACTTGAACTGGAACATTTTGTATTTCAAGATAAATATTCTTCGTTATCGGGGTATTATTGTTGCCTTCATTATTCACACATTGCTCCAGTATTTTTATAAATTCCTAGCAGGATTTCTAGGCAAAGTGATTCAGGTGAATACGACAACACGTTAAGTTGCATAGACTATCTGAATACGAATTGCTTCTTCATGGTTTTTGTTTGTTTATTGTGACATTAATGGTAACCCAACGGAAACTGCGCATTCTCTGTTCCCTTTTTGCTGTCAGGAAGCTCCATGGCATGACGCTTTCTCCTTTATAATGCATGGCATTAGGCCCGTCATCTTATGAAGCAGCCAGGTTTCATTGCATTGGGGTTTTTGTTAGGTTGGTTGGGGTATTTTTTTTAGCAGCACCCACTCCTCAGTTTTTGTCTTATTTTACAGACTCTAATATGAAAAGTGCCTTACTATTTCGTGTGTACTCATAAGTTCTGCAGATTTTCCTGGCCTTTATTCTTTTAGAAATGCCTGTAATCTGGATAGAAATAATTTGCATAACATGTATTTCATTTTATGACTTAGGCATGAAAAATGTTGCAATAATGATACTTGGAATTAAACAGTAGCTGTGGGGCTAGGGTAATTAATTTTCTTTAATGATGTGAACCATTAGAACAGCAGGATAAAATAGACTAGTAATTTGGAATATATGATAGTTATGAAAATAAAAACAAAACCAATTTATTATGTCTCTTAA
>VYZW01019057.1:12655-35084 GCA_013401315.1 Balaeniceps rex | reverse complement strand
TGGCAGATGTGCAGCAAATAGCAATCGACTGGATCACTGGAAATTTTTACTTTGTGGATCACATCAGCGACAGGATCTTCGTTTGCAACCAGAACGGATCAGTGTGCATTACCCTCATCGAGCTGGATCTTAATAACCCTAAGGCCATAGCTGTTGATCCAACATCAGGGTAAGATTATTTACCTGCATTAGGATTTATTTTATATGATGTGTGCTTGTCTGTGACTGCATCTAGTATATTTGTTTTAATCAGGTGTTTTAAAAACTACTTTTTCATTGCTGTGTTGAGTTACTTGCGTAGTTGCTATAACAAAACAGTAACGTGTAATGAACTTGTAGCAAGTACTTAACAGTCTTAATTGCAACATGTGCCTTGTAACTTCTCAAAATGGAATCGAAAATGAAAAAACAATTTTATTGCTACTTGTCATAAGATTTTCTTTTGCCTCTGTTTTTCTGTAAATTGTGGTTTTAACTAGAGTATGTGGAAAAGGAACTTTTGAGGTTTTTTTATACTGTATCCCCTCAATTGCAAGAATATTGGAAATGGCTTTAACAAGTTTAATTACATAAAAAAGTGGAAGAATTTTTACTCTGCTTTAAAGGGTCAGCTGTAATGGTAAAATTACATTGTATTTGCTTTTTCTCTTCCATAGGTACATTCAGCATCTCTTGGGAATAAAGCCTTGCTTAAAATAGAGGGTACTAAAAGTCTTGAATTCTACAGCAGCCACCAGCTGGGAAAAGTTTTCAAGTGAATGATGAAGTAAAAGCTTAACTAAATAGGAATAGGAATAGGATCAAGTTAATTTAAAAACTAAATTTTGGTGAGGATTTTAGAACAGGGATTTTATCTTGGTTTTATTGGTCTGTAAGTAGTTTAGACTGAAATGCCTGGTGGAATATGTCCTAAACTGCCATAAGCCCCTTCTCAATAAATACAAAAATATTTACTGTAGAACAGCTTGTCATCCATATGCGGACTTCTGTCACTCTTTATTTAAAGCCTGATTGAATATTAAGATGCATTACCACAATGACTTTAATTCTGACAAGAACAGCTTGCATGTAAAGTTTACAAAGAAGTTTTGTAATGTAATTCTTGAACATAGCTGTCTTTGTATCTGCAGCAGATGGTAAGCTTGACTTGATCTGACTGCAGAGTTGTTTTAAGAGAAAAATAAAAATTCACGTACGAATTGATTTTCTGCAAGTTCTGATCTGAAAGAACTTGAAGCTTTCAAATTTGCCAACAGCAGCCTTTTTTTCTATATGTTTGCTTGTATATTGTTTGCTGGATTTACGAGATGAATCCAAAGCTTGTCATTAGCTAATCTTATCTGTCAGGGATGTAAGAATCGTATCCAACCCTTTGATTCTGTGAGGAGGGGTGGAACGGAAGAAGAGAGACTTTTTCCTTCGTTTGTTATCTGCTAGCTACAAACCATTCTTACTCAGCTAGTTGCCTTTTTCAGTGCCATATACAAGAGTAATAGTGTCTGTTGTAGTGTAGATGTAAGTGCTGGCCTGTAGGAAAGACCAGAATTGATTATGGTATTTCACAGTGTGATTCTTCATATAGCAATACCAATTTATTTCATGATGGAAACACTGGGTGGAAAATGTTCTCAGAATACATGTTTTGCATTTCAGCAGTTATTTACTGGTTTTATTCACAGTTTATTAATTATCTGACATGTTGTTCTGTTAATTGGATATCTAACATACATTTTAACCGATAAGCCCCAACTTATATTAGTTCTGCTTTTTTGTGACTGAGTTTTGGTACAGAATGCAAACAGATAATCAAAAAGCATTCTGGCTACATAGAAATATTTTGTTCCTTTTTTTTTATATATCTTTTTTGCTTTCTTTTTAGTCTTTCATGCTGACACTAGTTGAGACATGTTTCTGTGTCGAAGTATTAGCATGATATTGCTGTCTAGGTAACTTGCTGCTTTTATTTTATTTAAAGAATCACAAAAACATACATACTAAAAAAATGCTGCACATCCATACTAAAAAAAGTTGAGAATGGAATGAGTGAGCTGTATACAAGTGTGTGTGCAATAGCTTCTTAAGGCAGTTATGTTTATACACTGTAACCATATGATTATAAATCACTTATTTATTTATTTATTTATTTTAATTTAAATGTGAAGCCCAGCCTGTTCTGGGAGGTTTTATCTCCTGTAAGAATTACATATTAAGGTATTAAATGTAATTGCATTGTAAGGTATTTGCTCCTGTAACGTATTGCTGTCATGGTATGTTCATTGGCTCTGGCGTCCTGCTGCAAGCTGAAGGTACACTCTCAGAGAAGACCATTTCCTGTGCTAAGGAATTCAGAGCTTGATCACAAGCCTTTACGTCTATGATAAACCTCCTGTAGTAGTACAGGGTCAAGCCCTGCTATTCGTGCACGTTCACGCCTGTGCTGTTATGCGTTTAGTTGTTTCGTGAACCAGAAATCCTGCATTGGTCAACAGAACAACTAAAGCACCGGTGGAAAATTTCTTAATTCCAAATGGTTCCCCTCGTTGCACTCGAGAATATGTTTTGAGTGAGATTAATTTTACATCTCTGTGCCTGCGAGTTTTGTTAGATGTTTAGGGGTGATGGCTTTATATATACTTCTATGAGCTTGCAATGGAACTCGTGGTACTAAGCTTATTTCATATCATACAACGAATGAAAGAACTTCTTGTATTTTTCTAAAACTGAACTTTAAATTGAGAGAAGAAAGATTCTGCTATTCAATAACCTCTTGAACAAGCATGTTTGTTATGTTTCTAATCTAAGCATGTTACTTTGGTTTAAGGTTTCAGCACTTTTATCAATCTGAACTGTGTTTCATTTTTAGGTTATTCCAGACTATGCCTAATGGAAGCCCACGTAAAAAATTCAGGAAAAAAAATGAAACCCCGTCCTCCCCAAAAAACTAATTAATAATTTACCTAGTTAGAGGTTTTGGAGTACTAATACTCATCTGCTACGTCAACTAATTTTCACTTAAGAGTAGCAAGGTGCAAGTATTGGACCTGTGTTAGGGAGGCCGTTACCGGAAGGATCGGCTGTGTCTCCGCTGATCACTGTGGGTACTGCAGAGCCCAGACTTGTCAGTGAAGCATATATTGAAGAAAAAGCTAGGACAATGCTAGTAGGAAATAAAGTGGCAATCAGAAACAGAGAGGGAGAATAAATAGTTTTGCAATAATATCTTATCTATCAAATGTCTTTGAAGTAAGATGTTTGGCTCCTTATGTCTGCAGTTCATAGTTTTGATAAATTTTAATATGGGACTTCTTCGGTGGTCAAGAAACAGAAGCTATTACTCTTACTGGTCCTTGAAATTGGTGTAAAATTGATGATGGTGCTGAGGACTGTCACATGAAACAAACATGAGTGGAGTTAGAATGATTTTATCTCTAGCTAAGGTCTTCAGTGTAGGTCTGCTGTACGCAGGGGGAATGACTTTTTAAAGGATTCTGGCTAGCTTGGCAATCAGCTTGCATATTCATGAGACTTTGATCACCGTACGTATATGATAGGTAAGGTGATACATTTAAAACTCACAAGAGGATAGATCAGATTTGGGTTCTCTCCCAGCTCTGCCACCAGACCAGCTAAATGACTACAGACAAAACATTTTTTTTTTTATGTCTCAGTATCTCCTTGTATTTAATAGGGAGCATAAAATGCATGTTTAAGTTGTCTGATATTTGGATGCATTCAGGAACATTAGGAATTAATATTGTAGAATGCACTGCTAACTGTGTACATCTACATATTTATACTGTAAGCATGTGTACTTAATTACCTCCAGTGTTCAAGGTAAATTGTTGCCCTCCACTGCACCACAATGGCAACGGAGAATGTATGGCGACATTTTACAAAGGAAAAATGCATTGTGGTATGGACACACTACAGTTCCCTCCCAACATGAGCATTTGAAATGCTCAGTCCTGATCGTACTGCTGAGACATCTACCATACACGGAGTAATATAAATATCAGAGTGTCTTAATTTCTCCTTGGACCCATTTTCCAGTTTCTTTGGGAACGCCAGGAAAGAGGGAAAGGCAGGAATACCAGCAGATAGGGCTGTTGGCTCAGTGCTACTCCTGGTTCCAGTAATGTGTGACTTTTAACGATTGCTCCGATGCTATTTGGGATGTTGATCATAATTTTCTACTAGATTTCATAGGCTTATGGAAAAAGATGAATTTTAAGGAGAACGTTTGAAATGCAGAGGGTATTGATCTAGCACCCACTTGCAAAACTGTTCCAAACATAAGGAGATTGTAGAGAAAGGGCGCGTAGGGTGACATTACGGAGAGGACGTGCAGAGCAAAGCTGGCATGTGGGAGGATGTGCGGAGCAGAGTGTAGAGAAGTACTAGGAGCGAGGAAATGGGTTAGATGCCTCCTACATGATCACTATAAGGCAAGGCGTACTGGAGGGGGAGAAGACGAGGAGGGGGAGAAGAATTGGAGAGGATGCCCAATTAGAGGCTGAAGTCATTGGAACTTGTAACTACCATTTAAAAGTTGTATTAGTAACAATGGGGAGAAAAGACTTACTGCTAAAGAGCTTTGTAAAAAGAGCAAGCTCGCACATTAATACTGCAACAGTGTGTGTCATGTAAATATTTGAATAAATCTTTTAATCGGCTTTTCCTTCTGCTATGTTGTAGAAATAAAAAAAAAAACCACAAGCTCTGCTTATTTCTTTCACACAACATTTGTAAATGCATACAGGAAGAGATTGTGATATGACAATGTTAGAAGAACAACATCTATTAATGTGTTATGGTGTTATGGTAATGTTAATAAGTCAGTGAAAACAAAAAACCAACAACTGCACAATAGCAAAAAAAAAAAAATTCTGTTGCATTTTAATTCTGTAATAGCAATCAGTTGATACCTTTCTGATCCACAAAGGTGAACAAGGGAAACAAGGGAAGAATTAATAGCTTAAGTTTTCCCCTTCCTCATCTCAGAAATTTGTTCTGAGGAAAAAATATACAAATATTATTCCATTAACTTCCTCTTCGATTCTAAAGATTCTAAGCACAGATTTTTCTGTGGATAAAATCAAAGCCGCAGTATGAAAAGAATAATAATAATTAAAAATACATAATGATATTTTTGAAACACAGTAGGGAAATTTGCCTCAGTCTAAAATTTCAGAAAATAGGAGAAAGCAAGGGGTAAGAGGACATTTTGAAATGCAGCCTTCTGTATGAGGACAGAGGTGAGCAGCATCTTTAAAATACCGTCTTTGAGAGAAGATCTAGAAAAATCATAAGAAACAGTTGTTTCTGCCTTTTAAAGTTTTTCTTTTTACTTGTAAATTTGTTCTACTTCTGAAATAATTCCGGTAGGTGTAAGAGGAAGGCGCTGGAGGTTGGTCATGTGAACCCTGTTATCATCCAGAGCGATTAGCTGCTGTTGCGTATATTCTTACTCAAGCTGTGTATGATTATCCTCCTGGCATGTTTGCGTTTATTGGACAGACTGAAATGTAATGTAAGGTCCACTGAGCAGTTCACACTGAAAAGCCAAGGGAATGGGAAAGGTTTTACACGTCACCAAATCAAAAGTTTTCCTTGCTGGAGAGCTAAGCACGGGAGATAGTGCCTGGGGTATGGAAGAGCCGTGCCAGAGGATGGAAGACAACCCTTAAGAGGTCAAAGAGGTTTTCTTTTCTTTCTCTTTTTTTTTTTCTTTTTTTCCTGTGAAGATATAAATAGAATGAGTTTTGGGCTGACAATTCAACCTGTTCGGCAGCATGGGAAGACTTGTAAGCCAGTAAGAGCTATCCTATTTGGTGGGATCTTAGAAAAAAACTAAGAGGAACTTTTGCATGGGTAAAGTCCTTGATGGAGCGTCTGACTAGACAGAGCCTGGGGCCAACCCTGAAATCCTGCATTACAAAACCTGCGATAGCCAGAAAAGAGCAAGTCAGCTGATGAGGAGGTGGAGAGAGACCTTTCGGAATCAACTTTACTGAAAGTAATTTCATTTTTCTTCTTTTCTGTACCTATATCTTTCAGAAAAGCCAAATCACAAATGCGCTATCTTTTAGACCCGATGAATAGTGTTTGCATTTACCTTTTATTTGCCTTGAGTTAAGCGTAATATAAGGTAAATGGATGGGTAACAAAAGACACCTACAGCGTAAGGTGGGGTCCTGGGCTGCACCAGGAGGCATTTTGGCTTCCCTGCAGATCCCCCTCCCCATTCAGAGGGCGAGAGAGCGGGGGCCGCTCTGGGACCCGGCCAGGAGAAGAGCAGCACCCGGGGTGCTGGGTGGCACTGCCGGCACTTTGGTGTGTAGCAGCACACTGGGCTGTGAACGTCAAGGTTTTGGACCTTACTGAGAGCATTACAAGTATCTATTTTAAACGTCTGCCTTTTTTTTTCTTTTTTTTTTTTAATTAGAAATTATTGGATTTGAATCGTCTCTCCCATTTAGCCTGACTAGTGAAGGGGGGTCCCCGTGTCCGGGCTGCGGAGGGGCACAGCCTTTTGCTTCTCGCCTGTTCTTAGACAGTAGCTGGAGACAGCGTGATGCCCGAGGGCTTGCTCGGGTAGGCAGAGAGAAAGAAAAAAAGTCTTCAGCCTGACCTGGCAGAATGCCCTGACAGTGCAATAAATGGCAATTGGATTTTGAGTGATTTCTCGGATAAGGAAAAGGGAGAGAAAATCGAGGAATTTGTTATCAGTGAGGAGATCAAGTTTCTTACAGGGGAGGAGGAGAGTAGAAATTCGGAAAGCAGGGGAGGTCAAACCAGTATATATTTTTCTTTATTTGCTTCATTGTTATTTAGACAGGAGAGTCTTTCAGGATAAAAATAAAACATCTACAGTTATTGTCTGCTGCCTTTTTTATTCTCTTTTTACTGTCTAGTCTCTGAGCTTTTACAGCAGTCACAAGGCTTGGGAGAGATCTGTGAGTCTTAAAACTTTTTCTTTTTTTTCCCCTCAGATTAGTCACCATTTTCTGCTGATCAAAGAGGAGTGTTATAATCATTAAAGCTCACTTTTAAACAGCAAAATCATTAGTATTTTAATAACATGCCATTATTAAAGGAGCTCAGTTCCTTTTCTTGCCACAAAGCAGTTTCAAAGAGCTGTAAGATACACATAAGACACACTAACTTCTAGAAAGTTTTAAAGGTGACCTGAAAAAGAATACTCTTCATAAAAAACACACAAAAAAAATTCCAAAAAACTTTATAATAACTAATAATAATATGAAAGTTTTCATTAAGAATTCATATTTTGTTGCTCATCCTCCCACTCCACAACCCCTTGCAGGCTGTGAACAGTTGGAAATGGTATAATAGTGGAGCCAAAATAGCCGAGAGGAGAAAAGATACTTAATCAGACAAAAAAAATCTTTTTAAAATTATGTTTACCTTTGTTGCCATCTATTGAGCTCAAATGCTTGCTAAACATTTAAGAAAAAAGGGTTTTTTTGTCTGATCTCAGTTTTTCAGAAAACTGCTTCCAGTTCTGTGCTGTTCCATCTTTTAATTTTAACTGTTGCTTACTAAACTGAGGCATAAAACCCTGTCACCTTTACATTTCCCTCTGGACCTCATCTCCTTTGAAACTTTGCTTCTTGTGCAGCAGCACAGATCTGCTCGCTAGGAGACCTTGCTGCTGCTGCTGCACTTAATAACAGAAAGGAAATAGGGGTAACTTAGGATCACAGAATCATTTGGTTGGAAAAGACCTTTAAGATCATGCAGTCCAACCACACCTGTCCACTACTAAACCATGTCCCTAAGCACCTCATCTGCCCGGCTTTTAAATACCTCCGGGGATGGGGACTCCACCACTTCCCTGGGCAGCCTGTTCCAGTGCTTGACAACCCTCTCCATGAAGTTTTTCCTAATATCTAATCTAAACCTCCCGTGGTGCAACTTGAGGCCATTTCCTCTTGTCCTATCACTTGTTACTTGGGAGAAGAGACCAACACCCACCTTGCTACAACCTCCTTTCAGGTAGTTGTAGAGGGCAATAAGGTCTCCCCTCAGCCTCCTCTTCTCCAGGCTGAACAACCCCAGGTCCCTCAGCCGCCCCTCATAAGACTTGTGCTCCAGACCCTTCACCAGCTTCGTTGCCTTTCTCTGGACACGCTCCAGCACCTCAATGTCCTTCTTGTACTGAGGGACCCAAAACTGAACACAGTACTCAAGGTGCGGCCTCACCAGTGCTGAGTACAGGGGAAGGATGACTTCCCTGGTCCTGCTGGCCACACTATTCCTGATACAAGCCAGGATGCCATTGGCCTTCCTGGCCACCTGGGCACACTGCTGGCTCATATTCAGCCCGCTGTCGACCAACACCCCCAGATCCCTCTCTGCCAAGCAGCTTTCCAGCCACTCATCCCCAAGCCTGTAATGTTGCATGGGGTTGTTGTGGCCCAAGTGGAGGACCCAACACTTTGCCTTGTTGAACCTCATACAATTGGTCACAGCCCATTGGTCCAGCCTGTCCAGATCCCTCTGCGCTCTTTCCCAAAATAACATGATATGAGTTTGCATGCATGTGCAAACAGAAAATAGAAGAAATAATGTTTTTCCTTCAATAAACTAAAAAAAAAAAAAAGGTATTTATGAACATAGAAAGATACAAGCTTGTATGAAAAAGTCAGCTAATACAGCTGAAAAGTATTCACAGTCACTGACAAAACTGAAGGAATCAAAATACCAAGCACATTTCATAACTGCATTAAAAGGCAACTCATTAACAACATCAGGTTATAGATTTGGATCATAGTGACTACTATAATCAAGACGATAAAAATAGAACAAGCTTGAACAGAGTTGGCACATGCATGTTTTCAAGTAATTATGTGAGTGCATTTGCTATTGTGCATACCTTTTTATTAATCAAGTATTACTGAAATTAATAATTGATGACTACAATTAATATCCAATCGCTTGTATATACTTGAAGATGTACTGTATTCGGTACCCAAAACAAGTTGCATTCAAAGAAAAAACAGGTACTAATAGCCATGATAATCTGTGAGTGATAAAGAATATATTTTTCCAGTGATCATAAAACTATGTGAAAGAGTTGGCAAAGTGGACACTGGCAGTGTTATTAGAATAGCTTGCTGATGTTCTGAGCGATGGTATTATCTAATAATCAGTACTACTGTCTGGAGAATGAAAACCTAACTAGTGTAATACTGATGAAACATCCAGTGCAACATGAACTTAAGTAAGCTTTTTTCTTATGCAGCATGTGCCCGGTAGTGGATTTCATAGCTATGTTGCTACCAGCAGAACACTATTTGAGTAGTGTCAATGATTATGGAAAAAATTCAGTGGGAATACAAAAACATCTATGAAGTCACAAAATAGCTGTAGTTTGTAAAAAAATTGCAAAAAATAAAATAGCTTAAAAGTCAGTAAAACTTTTTTCACTTATCAGAAGTTGCCTTTCAGCTATTTAGTCCAGGGGACCTTGAATGCACCCTCACAACTCCCTCACTTGGGTCAGGTTCTCCTGAACCCACCTGAAGAACTCAGCTGTCATCTGACTACAGCATCTTCATTACCTAAACGTGCTTTGTTATGGGCTGTCCCTGGTGCTGTTGGTTACCGACCGTTTGAACCGTCTCAACAAACCAAGCTGAACACATGAATAGCAACAACACTAATAAAACGCCATGAGTTTGATTGCTTGGGGCAATTCACAGCTGATGCAACACATGTCCTCTCACTTTTCTTTTAAACTGTCTCTGTGTAATTAGTGTAGTTACTCTTATGCCGGTCCTCAGATCCCTGTCCTTCAGTCCTTAGCTAATTAAGGTTCTGATCAAAACGCTCATCGTTTACTGAAATTACTATGAATCTAAGGGTTAGAATTTATTTGTGAAGGAGATGGAAAATGGGCATGTTGTTCTGCCTGGTATGGAAATCTTGAAGTACTTTTTTCTTTTTTTTCTAATAACTGAAATGTCCAGGCAAAAGCTACATGATTTAAATCACCCTATCAATGATTTTCTTCAAGATGAAAGCAATTAAGCTAGAGAGAATTGAGGCCACTTTGTTTCTGAACAAGAATATAAATGGGAGTTTAAGGCTCTATAATGCATGTACATTATGTTCGTGTCCATCTGAATTCTCCTTTTATTTTTTTTTTATTACCTGATTGTCTTATTATCTAACCAGCTTCTGTAAGGTCATTTATGTTGAAGACAGGTTCTGATATGAATTAGAGCACTGCATGAGTAGAACCACAGAAAAATATCTTTAAAAATAACTGTATCTTTTTTTAAGTTGTGCTTGCATTATCGTGGACTTAGAGAGTGTGTGTCTGTATGTATGTGTAAATATATAGTTAGAGAGAGAGAGAGACTTTGAAGTTTTTTCTATAAAATGACCAAAATGAAATTAATCCAAAAAGTTCATATGCTTAACACAGATACTATATTATGTTATAAAATTCCCTGAATTTTTTTTCTAGCGATGACCACACATTCCTTGTGTTGTTTTTACACCATCTGTATTGTAGCAGTACAAAATTGTGTAAACCACAGGTTTTCTCGTAAGCTATTGTCAGGCCATTGAGTTCCTTCCCCACTGACAATAAATCACCACCTGTATATATGCAAGGTTTGAAGTATAAAAACGTTGGCATTACTCTTCTTCTGGATTAACCAGAACCACCCAGACTCACAAAAATGATGAAACCCATTCAGTTAATTCATCAGCAGGACGATGATATCATCCCGATAGAAACTCTGTTCTCTTGGGGCTGCTTACGTGGGTAGTTAGTTTTTCGTATTGTTTTTCCAAATTTTGTTTTCCTGAGTTTTCTTGCATGTCAGCGCCCTCATTGGTATGCTCAGCAGTGTGAGCATGCCGTGCTAAAGCTCAGCTGAAATGTGACCCCTTTTGGTGGAACATATAGAAAAGCCAGAGGAAATCTCTAGATAATAATAAGAAATAAAAGATGTAAAAAACCACAGCTGGTGCAAAACTTGCAGGAGCCATGGTAGTCTAATCTAGAAAAGTGAAGGTTGAGAAAATCCATAACTATTTTCTATAAAAGACTGTTTAAATTGAAAGGTGGTTTATTTTTCTCCTTGTTAAAGAAAGGACAGGAAAAAAATCATTTTGAATTAGCAGACACTATGATAGATAAAGGAAAAAATTACAAGACTGAGGAGATGTTAGTATATGATCCATGTAAAAGTTATAATGTTCGTCATTAGGGATGTTTAGGACTATGTCTGTCTGGCAGGGATATTCTAGCCTTACATTACCCTTCCTCAGTATGGGAGGCTGTATACGTGTATGTGTCTGTAAGCTCATAATGTCAAAGAATGGGATACTAGAAGAATAAATGTGAATAAATGTATTTACTAACGTTTCAGTGTTGCTATTTAAAAAGTACTGCTGAAACATTACCAAAGTAACCATTTGTTTTGCTTCCCCTTTTGAAGGGATTAGAAAGATTTTAAGCAAAAAGGGTCAAAAATTAAATTCTAGGGTTTTTTTTTTCCTTTTCTTTTAGAGGTGGTAGGATTTACTGCAAATGAAACTGAAAACTGGGTGTAAAAGGATTTTTATACCAAAATTAAAAATATACAACGGAACATCTGTAAACGTTCCGGTCCACAAGCAGCATCCTTGCCTTTTAAGAATTGGCTTGATTTTAACAGAGACTGCGATTGAATTGTAAGTTTAAAAGTCATATTTATTTTTGCATCCATAAAGCAGTATGAGCAACTTTCTCCTGTTGTGGTTGAGAAGGCTAATTTTGGGTAGAAGGTTATGGACATTGTCGGGGACAAGCAGCTTTTCTTTAAAGTTGAGTCCTTCCAAGTTACTGACAAAATTTCTCTTTCTCCTGTTTGATTACATAGTTGTTAAATAAGCTGTTTAACGGGACTTTGCCTGTCGTAGTACACAACGATGTCAACCTTGCGCTGGAAGGAGAATCAATTACTGCTTTACCATATTGAAAAGTACAGCAAAATAACTGAAAGTAAGGGAGCACTTGCGTTCTTTAGTTTCCAAAATGAATATGCTCTACTGCTAGAAACGTTTTTTGGCTTTAAGTTTGTTTATTACCAGGTACCTTGAGCTAGTTAATTCATTTTCAGAGATAACACGCACGTGCGTGCACACACACAAACACAAACACATGCACACGCAAAAAATTTGGGCCAAGTTTGCAGTTGGTCTCATGCTTAGTGTTTCTAAGCTACAGAATTTGAGTTTGGACAGTGTCCAGACTGGCACTTGAAAACATGTTTACCTTGAATCATTTGGTAATTAGCTCATTGAAGATGCAAACTTTTAGCATAGACAAGGCTAGAAGAATGTGATGGAGAAAAACGTGGTCTCATTGACTCTTCTTCAGCTTGATTTAGATCATCTTTGTTCATTAGGATTTGACAGCAAATCTACAAACCCCAAACCCAAAGGGATTTATATTTAACAGATTTTAAATGAGTACATTATATTAATAGTAGGATATTTGAAACTCGCTGCCTTTTCTACCTGCTGAAAAATAACCGCTTATAATCTTACAGTTTTGTAAGTTTTACAAATGTACACTTTTGCTTATAGACTTCTTCAGACACAGCAATCGTACAGCACTACCTCTTGGCTGATCTTATCCAGCAGAATGATAATATATGGTACTTTCTGCTGGCACGGCTCATTTGTCTGAGCATACGGAGAGGAGAATAAGCAAACTGCTTTTCCAACAGGGATTACACTGACTTCAACAGAAAATCAGACCTCTAACCAAAATATTTAAATTGGAACAGAAATTGGTTGACTACACCAAGCCAAGCTCTTGTTTGTATTCCTGAGTGTTTGACATGGTTTACTGATGTGAAAGTGTTACATCTTCTGAAAGTTTAAGGATTTTGTTTGTTTGTTTGTTTTTTATATATTAGCCTCCCTGTTAAATTACTGTTTTGTTGTTTGTCATGTAGACAGTTTTCTGAACATAGTAATATTTTAGTATACCATAATACTTTAGTATATGCAGCTCACATTTCAAAAATTGACATATATTCTAACGTTTTCAAAAGTGAAATCTTGATATTGGCACTTAAACACATGTTTAAACATTCAATATACTGGCAGCTTTGTTTTGAAAGATTTGAATGCCTGCAGGTCATACCCAATTCAGTTAACAGCTGAGACTGTTCAGAACGGTTTAAGTTAGGCTGCTTGTATGGTATGTGTGTGCCTGTGTATGAGATACACATGAAATACACGTGCACAGACATTCATTTCTCTTACCACAGCTGGCTTGCACGTTGTAGACCATAATGACTTACAGGCTTCGTGAAGCTTTCCCCATTTGTTATCTCCGTTTGGTAGGAAGGACATGAATGAGGTAGGGTAGTATGAAGAGTAAATATTTTTTTCTTGGGAAAGAAAACTGAATTCTACTTAGGATTTTGTCCAAGATTTTAGGAGAGGATTCCTGTCTGCTGCTGTTGAATTATTTTAGCCAAATGTTCTACAAGACACTACTGCTTTTGTATTCTATATTATTTGAATAGCCAGCATGAGCCACCTGTGTCCTTGGTATGCAGAAGTTTTGTCTGTGTTCAGCTGTCTGTGATTTGGAATAAGGTTTTGAAAGTACAATGTCTCAGTGTCAAAGGCAAAACCAGGCTGTGCAATATCAGGCTTACCACATTTTAAGTTAAGCAGTCGTAATTAGTGGGTAGGTTTGAAATTCTGGGTTTAAGTTCTATGGGAGATTACTTCATTTAAGCTTGGGAGGATTTTGTGAAGAAGAATCATTAATAAATGGGAAGCAGTAGGAGACAGTGGTGCAAACACTGGTAGAGTGCCTGTTTGGAAATGAACAGCTTTGTATTCAGAGCAGGATTTGAACAAAATGCATTTCTGTCGAAGGGCACGAGGCTGCACATAATGTAAGAAAGCAATAGTTACTCTTCAGGGCATGAGGCAGGTTGTTTTGAAATAATAATAAGCATGGAAGTTATCAAAGAATTTTGATTCGTCATATCATGGGATAATTTAAGACAACACAGGAATTGTAATACTTGCTAACATTTGAATGCTTGAATTTGCGCTTGTAACATTTTTTATTAAAGTGTGTATTTTGTTCTTACTTATCTCACAGTGTGGAGATAAGTTACACAAATCCACAGCTGCTCTACCTTTTCCTGTTTATACGGAAAAAGGGTAGAGATTAGAGTTAGAGGTTGAGGGGTCACCTATTTTATCACCTTGTTTGAAGGCAGAACAAACTAGCCTGCAACATTCTTCAAGGAGGTTTTGTCTAACAGTTTCATAATATTCAGAGAAGGGATTCCACGAACCTATATGTTCCTTGCCTCTTACAACTTAAGGTTATTGCCTTTAATTTTGCTGTGACCTGACATGAAGAATAATTTATTTCCCTCCTCTAGTAGTGACTTTTTAGATACTTCAGGACAACTAACAGACCTTCTTTTTATCTAGACTAAGAAAACTCACTTCTTGCAACATTTTTGCATGTATTCGCTACCATCAGCACCTCCTTCATCTGAACTTCTGATTATTTAGTGGCTGTGCTTTGTATAGTCTCCATTTGGTCTACATTTTCCTAGGAAACTAAGGGAAGTAGGAAAGTTTGTTTGTTTCCTGTTGTAGACACTTCAGTATAATACTTGCTATTTTTCTGGAGTTTTTCCTTAGCACTGTGATATAACTGACTTCGGGCTAGATTCTGGGTTAGGTGTTACCTTGGTAAAAGTGATTTAGTCATTCTGATTTCCCTCTTCCAGTTACATTTTTCTTCTCTTGCTTGTTCTTTCCGCACGCTTCCAGCTGTCACTCTCTCAACTGAGGGAAGTCAACAGAGAGCGGTTTGTGTTGCCACACTCTAAACCAGTCCTGTAAAAGAATCCAAGATAAACAAAAAAGAGTTTTAAGACAGTGCTTGAACATGGTCACTTAGCAAAACAGAGTGGGTAAGCATCCCTTGCAGAGAGCATGCAATAGACTCAGTACGAGAGTAAGACCAACTCAAGCTATATCTGCTGCTGTCAAGAGAAGACTGACAGGACTGGGACCTTTATGTTTGCTTGGAGATCCTACCACCGCTTAGGTCCTTTCCTGAAGACCTATTGCTGAGCCAGGTGTTCCCTATCTTGTACCTGTGTAGATGATTCACTAATCAATGAAGAATGGGTCAAGGGGATTTTGCAGAGGGGTGAGCCATTGGGTTGGTTCAGCTTCTGTTGAAATCAAAGTGAACATACAGCTTTTCATGTGCATCCTTACTCAATTGTATCCTATTTCAGTTGGAACAGTATGATGTCTAATTTTCTTCGCCATATTGCTTGCCATCCCTTACATTTTGGTGCTGTTTTTCAAAGCAAGATGTGTTCTATATTCTGTTACCTGTTGTTCATTATTTTTAAAGACAGTTTTCTTCTGCCCACCAGAACTTCATAAAATTATTTCTACAGTCTTTCCACGTTCATTTTTGTAAGTAACGTTGGAAGGTACAGAGAGACACAGCTGCCAGAGTGTGGGGAGTGCGAACTCCTGCTTGTCATCACCTTAATGTTACACTGCTTACAGGAGAGCGAAGTTGGCAGTGGTTGCCTATCAGCACGATACTGCATGAGCTGGCTTTTGACCCTTCTATAAAAAGGAAAATAATAAACACATATAGGATAATGCTGGTTTTAGTAGGAGTACAGATGCTGAGAAATACAATGCAGAAGCTTTTTGGCAAGAGATTTTTTACTGTGAATATCCACACACAAACCACGAGACTGGATAAGGATATTCATATCTTCCATCTATTGCACTCCTTAGAGAGATGGCTGTATTATCTGTTTCCCTGTTGTCAGTTAGTAACAGGAGATATTACTTGACTAAATTCTGTTAATAGTTTTCAGAAACATTAGCTTCAGAAATATTTCCATTTAGTCTGTAGCTAGTTAATCACGTCTATGTTCATCTGTCTATACAAGCTATAAAGTTCTCCAATGAACATCTAATTGTAATTAACATCATTGACCACTTACCAGGCGTAAACAGTAACGTGTCCACGAGTGAGTGCTCTGTGCTTGCCAACAATACAACTTACACCAGATGGGGCCCTTGGTGCCTCCTGTGCCCCACGGCGCTTTCGGTGCTGTCTGTGTCGGATGGTGCTTTTGCTTTCTGTGAGATCATTATTACAAAATGGTTTGCGGTTTTTTATTGTCCAAAGACCAACTAGCTATATCACCTTGAAGGCATCAGCTTTAACAGATGAAGGCGGCAGGTGATACTGCATAGGAGATGTTAATATTTTAATGTAAAGTTTTGCCCGCATTCTAGGATAGCAAGAATACACTTAAAAATGGCAACAACAAAGTGACTGCGTACTCACTGCAGGCACTCACAGGCAAGCTCCAGTCATCTCCCACAATGTGCTGCTCTTAAAGATGGTCTTTTCTTCATTTCATTGTAAAACTACGCACAATCGTTAACATCACTTTAAACATGGCGTGAATACATGTTGTGGGATTCAGTTTAAGACATATTGTTTAGCCCTAACAAACTCACTACTTAATAGGGTTGCAGGAGAGCGTAAGACCTGGCGTCATGGGCTAAAGTACCACAGCTGTATTCAAGTCACTGACGTCAAGGCAGTGGTCTTGTGGGGCAAACATTGTCATGGAGACCACGAATATGGCTTATGGACAAAATAGCGTTGTGTTTTGGCTGCCTGAATTTATACATATCTCACACCCCCATAAGCAGTATGCATTCTGCTCCATTTTTGCAGCAATAGGCCTGACCTTTAGGCTCCTGCAAAGTAGAGCTCAGAATCCCACAAAGTTTAAGTACCCTTAGCACAAGCAAGGTCAAACTGGGATTTCAATAAGCTGACAGGTTTTTTTTTTCTTTTTCATTAGAGAAATGCAATACTGATGCGTATATTGACACTTCTTTTCCTTTTGCTTCAGCTGGCTCCAACATCAGCCAGTTAAAAAATTGCACACAAACAAGTTTGGGCATTTGCATTCAAGTAAAAGTATGGATAAAGGGGCTGTAGTACTGACTGTAATGCATAATAAGCTACATAAAGCAAAACCAAGAAACAGCTGCAGCAAAATCTCCAGAAAATTCTGCTATCAGCTTCTGCAACCGATTGAGAACACTGTAGCATAAACGTTCCTGGATTTTAATGTTCCGAGTAGCACAACTAAACAAATACAACAAGGATTATCCTCTAATATATTAAATGGCAAACGTTATCTTGCAGAAAGATAAATAAGTTTTGGTATCCTACAGAGAAGGACTGGAATCCCAGACGGAAATACAGATTTACTTGCTTACACGTACAAAAGATGGTACACCTCTGCAGCTGCTCAACATCTGTCCCCTGAAGATAATGATATGAAAGCATTACAAACAACATGTAAATATCTGGCAATTAATATATATAGAATCATGGAGGGGTGTGGGAATCTGAAATCAAGTTACTGGAGCTGGACCACAGTTATATGACAGTATAAAACTCCAAAAATTACTCCACAAATATAAATGTGGTACAATCAGGAGAGTTTATTCTGAGTCAGTGCCTGATCTGTGGGTTTTGTTTGTTGCGCTGGCTTTTAACCAGCAATCTGCAGAAATTTTTGGGTTGCATCTGAAGGTTTGTAAAAGGTAAATGAGAAAAGCAAGCTCATGTGTAGACTATTGTACCATACATAGATGGGATTTCGTAAGACAGCTGCCTTAGGGGTCCATTTTTACACTGGGAGAAAAAAAAATTGCACCTACAAATAAAACCCTAGAGGTATTAGTATCCTTCATAAAAACACCCCCGCACACAATTCTCTTTGTGTTAAATCTCATTTTAATAATTCCTAGGCCTAGAATAGCATGCAGCTTGATTGCAGTTTGTATAACTCCTTTCTATTTATCATTCGCACATTTAAACGCACCTTAAATGCTCAACTGAATAAATACAATGCAGATTACCACTTAATATATTAAATGCCAAATACTATCTTGCCAGAAGCCAAATAAGCTATCTATTTCTGTTTTGGCTTACCTCCATATTCACACATACTGGGGCTTAATGATGGGTACTTTATTCTATCAGGTTATCTCTTTGCAGAGATGTTTCGGGGGAAAAGAGACTGTAAAAAAAATGTGAGCTTCACAATTACTGAGTCTTCTCTGTGATCAAGTTTAAATGTATGGTTTTTAGTGTCTCTAGGCCATTGCTTCTTCAGTTTTGAAACATCACTTTGGAAAGCTCCAATTCCTTTCTTTTATCATGTATCGTAGAAAAGAAAGTACGGTTTAGTCCTTAAAATGAGGATATGGAAAAGACAATATGAAATGCTAGGTCGTAAATAGTGCAGTAAAAATAATCTGAGATCAGACAAGCAGACACACATGAAAATGCAAAAGGAGCAAATTGGGTGAGATGGGACAAAAGTATGTGAGGAGGATGTGGAGAACCTTATTTGGAGAAGAAAATAAGACCAGTCAAGGGAAAGAAGGAAGAAAGTGAAGAAACCTTCAGGATGAAGACTGATACTAGGATGTTGCAGATGGAGATGACATGGGTAGGTATTAGGAAAAAGAAAAGACGTGATCCCACACATTCATAAAAATTCATGCAATTTGTGGATTGTTCCCAGGGCACAGGTTTTGTTTTGATTTACGGTTTTTAAGATGAGTTGGCCGCAGTTTGAACCCAGGCTCTCTGCTGTGGAGAAAGCTGTTCTCCGGATGGCCAGCCAGCCACCTCCCAGGGCATACAATTTCATTTCTCTGTTCTTTCTTTACTTGGATTTTACTTGTTATCAGTAAAGTACCACTGTAAAATCAGATAATGAAGTCTTACAGGCCTCTTAGAATAAAAAAATATGACAGCTAGTAATAACAAGGGGCACCTGGGCTTTATTTTCTCCTCAGCATGTGGTGGGTTTGAGAGCTCGTATTAACAGTTTGCCCTGGATGGGAAAGGTAATTTAGCCATTTTCTACCTGCTGAAGGAGAATATGGTAGATAGAAAAGCTCTGACAGTAGCTTTCATATGTTTATGAAGTTGTAAGTTCTGTCTTAATGTCGTGTAAGTAATTACGTGCAGTTATAAAATGTGCATGTATTAAATAATTCTTGGTAACATTTTCAGTCTTCCAAGCAACTATGATCCTCTGTAAAGAACATGTCTACTCAACGTCTTTCTAGATATAGTCACACAGACAGTCCATATGTTCCTAAATGCGTGTCTATCCGAACACACAAAGGAAAATGAAGGGAATATATTTCTGTGGTGGGAAAATATCTTCTCCAGTGCTGTGACACAGATCTCCATTTATTAATCGTCTTTGGTTGAACTGCATATCAACTTAAGTAACGTACTTTTGTTTAGGTAAAGAGAAAATGAGAGCAATGAATGGGCCACTTAATGTAAAACAGAATTAAAAAAACTGTAGAAGCTTCAATTTTCCCCTACCCTTGGATGGGACCCAAATCTTTCTTGACGAGCCAAATCCTAGCTTTTTCACATCTGGTGTCCTGCTGGTATTTTATTTTGCTGTTGTGATACTGCAGAGAAATAGAGCTCCTAATTTGCAATTTGAAACCTGCAGGTGTTGATAGGAAGCTTTTGCCACTGCAATGTAGTATGAATTTCTACAAATGGTAAGAAAACCTCAAGGTGAAGATTGCAGAGACTACCTTTTCTAAGTAGAGATCTTACGGGGTTTGGAGATGATACTGTATTTCAGTATTAAGAGTAATGACTGTCACTGTCAGTGCCAAATGTCTGGGGAAAGATGTTTCTATTTGGGCTAGGAAAGATTGGGGAGAAAAGAAAGTATACATAACACTTCTCAGTCACTACTTGTTTGCAACCAAAATGAGTAAAATGAGAGCTGCTCAAGCACTTTTTCTAACAATAAAATGCTTTATCTGACTCCTGGAACCGCTACCGTCATGGAATAGATTTTTTTCTGGGAAGCTGCAAGCAGGGTAATGCCAGCCACTGTGATTTATGGAAGAGAAGGAAAGGTAAATTAGCTCTTATGGTGTTCAGCAGCCCCTTTAGCCTGGGTAGTACTGGCACTTAGTCTAGCTCTAATGGCATTATGTATACATCACTGAACTCAGTCTGATAGTTTCCATATTTTGTTTACCTCTCTGTGAAAGTAAATAGTATCATTTTAAACCCAGTACCGTCAAGTCCAATCTATTGAAGTGCTAAACAGACTAGCGCTGTGGGTGTTAGAGCTAACCCTCAAGCTTCAAGGGATATTGATGGGCCGTATTTTCTGCTTCCTCCATTTCCCTAATCTAATTGTCAGGCAAACTGTACTTCAAATTTCAGATCCTCTGTAGGATTAGGTGTTCTTGGAAGCTACTTCGACAGGAATTACACTATAAAACCAGGGAAAACAGGTAAGATGCTAAAGATTTATCCAGGAGGTGGCTCTTACTAACCCTTCTGATTTCCTGCAGATACATATTTTATCTTGTCTGTGGCTACAAATTATTTTCCTAACTAGGAAGTCTCATGAAACTTTAGACATCCATGCACAGCCCTATTACTTCATTAATTTATAGCAAAAAGTAGACTTAAAGAAACCTGGAAAATTCCCTGTGGAGAACCTTTCCTGTGTTGCTGCTGGGTCTAGACATGGCTTAGAAGGATGTTCCAGTTCTGGTTTATGTGACTTTTTTACTCCTATTTTCTGTTTCTAACACCATTCTCCCAAATAAGATATATAAAGCAAAGGCCAGACTGCAGTTCTGTTAGCACCAGGCCTGTTTTGCAGTGTGCATCTCGGAGGCTAACCATGCCCTGGCCTCTAGAGGTGAAATTCCCTATGTAGCATGCATATTTGCATATATGGTACAGTTTAAAGAAAAAAATTCATACACGGGATTTGTTATAAGCTTGAAGTCTTCTCTAATTGTGTATTAAATCAAAAGATTGGTGACATTTACCTTTCACCGTGTCATTTTATTTTTCATCTTGTGCTTGGAGCCAGTGCTTCCCAAACTCAGTGCTGCTTAAAAATGCTTAATGAAATAAAAATGCTTATTTTCTGTCAGTGCATTTATAGCTACAGTCATGATAGATTAAAGAAAAAAAATTAAACAGCTTTGTGACAGAAACAAAGAAATATTCCTAATCATTACATGCATTTTAAAATTCATTGTATGTTTAAAATGCAGTGAATTTATCCATGTGCAACGTGAGTTCTTTTCAAGAATATGCAATTGCTCTATATTGAATGCCAAACTCAAAATCTCAAAAACAAGCTGAAAGAATTGAGCCTTTTATCTCCCAAATGGAGACAGCTGAGACTGCTTAACCTTCGTGGCTTTCAGTCAAGGGGCAGTGCTTTAAAACAGTGAGGTGACTGACTTGGGAAAGGATAAATAGCTAGTTAAGGAATGGAGTAACTCAGTGTTAGAATGCAAAAATAGATGGCTAGAGGGACTTGGAAAGAGGCAGGAGTTTAGACTAAAAGAAAAATAGAGTGGGTCTCCTTTTTACGCTGGGAGTACATATGAAGAAAGAATATAAAGAAACTCTGTGATTTCTGAAAAGAAGCCTCAGGTAGGTGGTGCAATCTTAGTCTTTAACTTAAACCTACAAGTGTTCAACACTCATGGGGAAGCTGTGGTACGCCTGAGTATTTATTGTAGCCAGTGATGTAAAAATTGATTGGTGGGAGAACCCACAGAGAGTATGTGCATCTTTTTATTGCATCAAGTGTGTGTCCTTGAAAACTGAACTATGAATCCAGCGTGTAAAAAGCAACTGAATCTCAGCAAAAATGAATCTAAGGACCTGTGAGTATAAGGAAGTTTAGCTGCAAAATCTCAGTCCCTTGAACTGAATCCTCTGCACAGAAATATGTCTGGGAAATTTGTCAGAGAAACAGGGAAGACCGAAGAACATATGTGCACTGTGTTGATAAAATTAAGCATCTTGTCTTAATTACAGCAGCTGCCACGGTGGTCTATGCAGTATTGCCTGTGGCACAGGCCTAAAACCTTTACCAAAAAGGTAGGGAAGGTCTTAATGAAACCTTACCAAAACTGATTTGTTATCAAGTTTTGTAGCTCTGTGTTCAGGAGAAGGCAGAACTGAGCACTTAGTTTGCGTTTGTAAGTTCTTTTGTGTGCGTAGAGTCCTCATCTTCTTCTGTAGCACATCAAATTAATTTTGCGTGAGCCAAATTATACAATTTTGAGGTTTTATACTCAATAGATTTAAAAATTATTTTACATCAATGCAGGGCTCAGGAAATGGAAGCAAATATTTGCTATACCTAGCAAACAAGGTAATGCGAATACATCTCTGTCACTTGATGATGTATTTAAGCTCCAGGCATGCTGCCTGATTGGTGTTTAGTAAAGACCCAACTATAAA
>VYZW01019056.1:22109-37149 GCA_013401315.1 Balaeniceps rex | reverse complement strand
GTGGGAGGGCCTTGGCTCCCCCAGTCCCTGCCTTGGGGTCCATCCACTCGAGAGGTGTGGGAAGCGAGGTTGCCAGTGAAGACTGAAGCAAAAAGTTGTTGAGTACTTCAGCCTTCTCCTCGTCCGTTGTTACGGGTTTGCTAGTTGTGCTCATTGGGGAGGGGTACACTTTCTTTGACCTTCCTTTCCTGGTTGACATAGCTACAGAAACCCTTCTTATTATTCTTTACGTCCCTTGCCAAGTTCATCTCCAGCTGTGCCTTGGCCTTCCTGACCCAATCCCTACAGAACCAGGCACCATTCTATACTCCTCCCAGGATACCTGTCCCTGCTTCCACTGCCTGTGCAATTCCTTCTTGCCCTTTAGTTTGACCAGCAGGTCTTGACCCAGCCATGCTGGTCTCCAGCCTTCCTTTCCTGATTTCTTACACCTGGGGATGGAGAGCTCTTGCACTCTATGGAAAGCATCCTTAAAGATCTGCCAATATGAGAGGTCTCTCTTTAGGACATGAAAGTGTTCAATTCTTCTTCTTTATCAATCTAGAAGAAAGAATCTTCCATTAGCCATGGACTTGGAACTGAAGACTTATTTGTATTATGTATTCTGCCCCATTTTTTTTCTCCTACATTTTTTATCTAAACAGTAGAATATGCATCAAAGTTACCTTCAGAGGGTATGCCAAAATCTAGAGAATCTTAAATACAAACATTTCTTGACATTAAACTTAGAATTTTTATTTTAGTTACTTTAAATTTTTGGTCCTTATTTCTATTATAGTGTCTTTTCAATGTAACACTGAACTGACTTTTTTCACTTTTGATCCAGTGGATAACCACCAAGAATATTCTTTATTATTCTCCATTTGTACTTTTGGTAAGCAGTGTGAATCATTTTTACTGGCACACAATAATTTCTGGTGTCACTTTACTGCATTGTAGATTTCTAAAACTTAGATGTTCAGGGCATGACAAGGATCTCAGTTCCCTGTGAGTGGTGGAGAGATCCAGGTGATGCTTCAGTTCATTCAAGTCAAGTTCTCTGTCTCATTCTTGTAGCTTTTTTTTCAACTCTGAAATGACATGAAGTTGGCTAGAGACTCTTATGAGCTTAGAGTATATCCACAAATACACAGAGTTTTTCATCTTTTACAGAGATCAGATCTCTTGATAGAATCTGACATTTGCTGAATAACCCATTTTAATTTTAATTTTTAAATCATGCATTGTTATTCTATAACTGAATTAAATCTGAAGTAATATAACTGGCAGGCCTCCAAGAGTTTCTGAATATTGATAAACATTAGACTTTAACCAGACTGGTTTTTCTTCCCATAGGCTGATAGCTTTTTAATGAAATCCTAATTCACAGAAACAGACAGGATGCTAAAAATCATATAAGCAATTTGGCATTGTCAGAGAACAGTAGGGCTAATGAAATGAATACAACGAGAAAAGGAATTAAAAAGAAGAACAAGAGTAGTTTCAGATTAAACAGAATTCCTTAATGTTAAGTGGTATTATAATACACAACTGGGTTTTTTTGTTTGGTTTGTTTTGGTTTGGTTTTAAGAATTTTGGTGTCAGATCTGTGCAAGCAGGATGGGCAATGGAATATAATCTTAGGCTATAATTGGTAAAAAGTTATAAACTGTGTGACACTACGAAAGCACATAAACCTTTTATGCTGTAATGTGACATTTTATTTGCATAAGTAGCAAATAAATATTTGATAAATGTAAATATTTCAGGAGAGTAGTCTTACTGTTAATAAATGCACAGTATCATGTAACTAAAGTTGATAGTCTTGTGGATGATGCATTTTTGTCTTAACTCAGTTCAAAGTTTCAGTGATCTGAAGTTTTTGAAATGACTAATGATAAGGTGACTTATTTTACTTTATTTCTTATTCAGTGTTTCTTAATAAAGTGCTCAGAAAATAATCCATTATTCTTACTATCAAAGGTTAATGAGTTGGCAAAAAATATCTTGACTCTGAATAACAGAATATCAAAATTATTCAGTAAAGAGACAATCATAAGAAGTGATGATAGAAATATTAAAATTTTTTGTGTCCATTAAAAGATAAAAGAGATTAATTTTATATACATATGAACAGAAGAAGTACTGAGATATAAACCTAATAACAAAACCAAATATATGACAATATTCAAGATTATCCTAGCTTTACAAAATTATTTCAAGGAAAAATAAAGAAAAAAGAACCTCTATGCTTCAGTGAAACCATCTGGTTCAATCTACACACTAAACACAGATATGATACAAATAAAGTGATTAGAATCACCTACCAGTATGCTCTCTGGTAGGTCAGACTCATCTTACCTTTTGCAGAAAAATGTATTTATATAAAAACAACTTCCTGAGCTAACTGCTGATCAGGGAAATGAATCATGTTTTTTTTAAGGGTTCATAAAAAGCCATGAAGATGAAACATGAGCCATTTTTCAAATAGTCAATCTTTTGCCCAGCTCAGTTTAGACACTTCTGGAGACCATGTCCGAGTCATAATGTTTTGATCATCTTTATACAAGTTTCAATGCATATTTGTTATCCTGAGTTTTGGAAGTATTTTCTAATGGTGACATATACTATGTGTACTTCACATGTAAGCTGATCTAGGGAGGGGAAGATAAAATGATTTTTCACTTTGCCTAGAAAGAAAGTTAGTATTTTTGTGAATAGAATTCTGTATATTTAAGTTAGACAAGTGACTGTAGGAGACAATAAGACTGGCTTTAACCTATGAATCTCCAACACAGTCTAGGCAGAATGGTATAATTCTCAGTTTTACAAATTCCTGGGGCTGTGTTTGCAGTCTAAACTTCATTTTCTTGCAGCTATATCTCTAGTGGAATCCAAACCAAATTAGGTTTTCTCCTGCAATGATGTCAGGATCTCATTTCCCTTTAATGAAACACTTTTTCTTGCTGTGTTAGGAAGCCTCTTCTATACTTACATCAGCCTTCTAAAAGACAAAGAAGCTTTTCATTTGCTAAGAAATATAGGGTAGAGTGTTTTTTTTCCCAATAATTTGCTTGAACAATGTTGTATAGACCCTAGAGCATTATACCAGCATTTGTGTTCTTTAACTCTTTCACAATGTGAAATAATAATAATCTGTGTATCTCAGGAACTATATGACACAGAATTATTCTGATTTAGAGAAACAAAAGAAAATAATTTACTGATCTACATTTCAACTTCACAGTTACTCTCATTTTGTCAAGAAGCTATGGTTAGCAAATCCATTCTGAAGACACAGATTCTTATTTAGTCATGGTCCTGTGGAATGAAGGATATGGATTCATTACATGGTAAAATGAAGTTTTCATCTAGTTATTAGTGAAAAAAGTATACACAGGTAAAGAGGAAAACATTTTTTGTAGAATAAGCCACCAGTTCTTCACTACTTAGTGCCTTTTGCTGCATTCACCACCTACTGTGAAGTCTATCTTACTTTGCCTTTATTATTGTTATTTTCCCAACTTCTTTCTCTGCTTCTCTTCCACTTCATGGTCTTGGCAAATATCTCCTTTCTACATTTTCCTTCCTACAGTTTCTGTTTCCATTTTTTTCAGGAAACAGAGGTATTCACTCCAATATTTCTTCCAGGTGATTTGCAGACTCTGACAGAGATCATTAAATCAGTAATATTTCATAAAATATGAAGTCTTTCTTCAAGTGAACAGGGTCATACTTATAGTAATTATTTTGATTCCTATTAAATTAAGATGCGGTCTGCTTGAACTCATAAAACACTGGCTCTGTATTACACTGTATTGAAAATGCTTCCCTCAGCTAAATTTACATGGATTTAGCTATCAACGGGTTTGTGTCTCTTCATGCTTTCTCCTTAACCCTGTTTTTATTGATGGGTCCTACTCTGGAAAGGTCTATTTCTGGAAAGCTCTATATTGAAGGATCTGTGAAAGAGATTCTCAGGGTGTTCTACTATTTTGAAAATGAAGGCATTAGTACAGCTATCACTTCTCCATTTTATTTTGCTTTATTTTTAAATAACTCAGCTTCATTTCTGTAGAACATTTATTGATTAATTAATTTGTTATCTGTTAACTGCTAACCAAGACTTAGCATCAAATACAGCCCCCTTGTTGTTGCATATGAATTTGATCTTATTTCCATTTCTTTTCTGCTTTTACTATGCCCTTGCCCTACATTTCTTTAAAAGCATTGCCCTTCTCACATCTGGTATTTAGAGATTATGAAGGATTGAAAATTAACAACATAAGAGATTGGAGATTTCTCTTGTCTCAACTTTCTTTGCTTTCTTCATCTTTCTTGTTCTCTCCTTCCTTCCTTCCTTCCTTCCTTCCTTCCTTCTTTCCTTCCTTCCTTCCTTCCTTCCTTCCTTCTTCCCTTCTTTCTTTTCTCTGACTTTAGCTATTTTGGACTTCAGGAAAAAATATGAGCTTGCTTGGAAGAATACAATGCAGAGCTTAAAATAAAAAAAGAAAACACTATTTTTGGAAGATGGAACTCTTGTGCCAATTAAATAGCCTTAAACATTTGCTTCACATCATTTGACTTATCTAATTACCTCATGGCAGAAGGAGAAGATCTGAAAGGTCATAATATGCACAAGTAAAAAGAAGCCATCTCATGGCTCGTTTTGGTAAGCTCTGTCACTGATTTAAAAATAATGTCTTATGAATTCATGTGATTTGTGCATTCTATGACTTGAATATCATCATAAATTATGCAATTAACCCTCTTCTAAAATGCCCAGTTATACATATGTAGTGCAGATTTTATGTAGCATGAGTGCCATATAAAACAATATTGGCAAATTTTCATGAAAACAGGGTAAGAAACACTGGCAGCAATATACATATAATCTGAGATAGGATGGGGCAGATCCAGAGGTGCAGATAAGGAGAACTCCAGCTTTCATTGCTGAAGGAAAGATTTCTTGATTTCCAAAATGTAATATTTTAGAAACTGCATCATCTTGCCTGATGGATTTGCAATCCCTATCCCATTTAGAGGAATGAAAAAGTATCATGTGCCAAAAAGATGAGCAACAAGTTAGTTAAATAATGAATTAATAAATTGTAGCTTATGTCTGTGTCCTGAGAGCTACATTGTTACTCTTATTATGCCAATGGTTATATTACTACTATTGAATAGATTTCTTTGATATCATGTTCAGGGACTTAAAAAATTTCTCTTCATAGTCCTTAAAGGTGTAATCTGTAAATAACCTGGATCTTCAGATGATGGAAGACAGCACAGTTGTTTCAAAATAAATAAGTAGACCTGAGATACCTAACTGTCTCAGAATGTGGCCCAGTGTTTACCATGTGGTAACCTGTGAATCTGATGATCTCTCCAGAGCCTTTTCAGCTCTATTCTCTTTGATTTTACAGTTTATAGATTATCGCAGTGCCTTGCTAACACATGAACAAATTCAGAAAGATACGCAGTCCTTTCCTGGAGAACATGTAACCTGACTAAATCAGGGGAAACTGAATGATCAGATGACTCACATAGTGACATAAAGCACATCAGGAGGTAGTTATAAAATTAATACCAGACCCCACATTATTTGTACGTGATCTCATTATATTGCTTGAGCTGTGCTAGCAAGTAAGCAACAGGACAGTCTTTATTTTGTCATTTATTCTGCTTGTAATCTTTTTTTCTGCAATTAACTAAGGTTCTTATTGATCGTATTAGAATTGTTTGGGTGCAGGTAAATATTACTGCCTTGCTGCATTTGCATTTTGCTTAGTCCATCTTATTCTTAGAAACTGGTCCTTATCCTGAAGCAATGTGGAAATATTAGAGTTCTTCTTTAAGGATAAAACAAATCCTTATTGAAGCAAGTTGAAACATGATAAAACTACTCCTCATCCCACATGGGAGTCTGGAAGATTCTGCATGAACCCCACACTTGAGCAAGGGAAAAGGAAAGGACTGTGGTGGGTTAATCTTTGCTGACTGTCAGGTGCCCACCGACCCTTTCTCATTCCCCCTCCTAAGCAGGACAAGGCAGGAAAATAAGACGAAAGAGATCATGGGTTGACATAAGGACAGGGAAATTGCTCACCAATTACCACAATGGTCAAAACAGACTCAGCTTGGGAGAATTAACTTATAGTCAATTAGTAATGGAGTAGGATAGTGAGAAATAAAAACAAAATTAAAACCACCTTCCCTCCACCCCCACCTTCTTCCCAGGTCTACCTCCTCCTCCCCCACCTCGAGCAACACAGGGCCGATGGGGAATGGGTTTTGCTGTCAGGTCGTAACACTTCACCACTGCCACACCTTCCTCCTCACGCTGTTCCTTGCTCCATAGGACACAGTCCTTCATGAACTTCTCCAACGCAGGTCCTTCCCACGGGATGCAGTTCTACAGTTCCACGTCCTTCAGGAACAGACTGCTCCACTCTGGCTCCCCCATGAGCCACAGTTCCTGCCAGAAAACCTGCTCCTGCATGGTGTCTCCATGGGTTGCAGTGTGGATGTCTGCTCTGACATGGTCCTGATTGCAAGAAGACAACCTGCTTCATCTCCCTGGGCTGCAGGGGAATTTTTGCTCTGGTGCCTGGAGCACCTCCTCACCCTCCTTCTTCACTGACCTGGGTTTCTGCAGGGCTGTTTCTCTCACATTTTCTCACTCACTCTCTCACAGCTGCTGTGCAGTGTTTTTTACCCTTTCTTAGACATGTTATCACAGAAACACCACCAGAATCTCTGATGGGCTCAGCTTTGGCCAGCAGTGTGTCCATTTTGGAGCTGGTTGGAACTGACTGTGCCCAATATGGGAGCAGCTCCTTGTCTCTTCTCACAGAGGCCACCCTTGCAGCCCCCCACTACCAAAACTTTGCCGCAGTGCACCCTCAGTAAGTTTGCAGATGACATCAAGTTGTGCGGGAGTGTTGAACTGCTTGAAGGTAGGAAGGTTCCATAGAGGGATATGGACAGGCTGGGTTGATGGGCTGAGGCCCATGGTTGATGGGTATGAGGTTCAAAAAGGCTAAGCGCTGGATCCTGCTCTTGGGTCACAACAACCCCATGCAATGCTACAGGCTTGGGGAAGAGTGACTGGAAAGCTGCCTGGCAGAAAAGGACCTGGGGGTGTTTGTCAACAGCCAGCTGAATATGAGTCAGCTGTGTGTCCAGGTGGCCAAGGCGGCCAATAGCATCCTGGCTTGTATCAGAAATAGTGTGGCCAGCAGGACTAGGGAAGTGATCGTCCCCCTGTACTCAGCACTGGCGAGGCTGCATCTTGAATACTGTGTTCAGATTTGGGCCCCTCACTACAAGGAAGACTTTGAGGTGCTGGAGTGTGTCCAAAGAAGAGCAATGAAGCTGGTGAAGGGTCTAGAGCAGAAGTCTTACGAGGAGTGGTTGAGGGACCTGTGGTTGTTTAGCCTGGAGAATTGGAGGCTGAGGGGAGACCTCATCGCTCTCTAGCGAGGTGGGTGTTGGTCTCTTCTCCCAAGTAACAAGCGATAGGACGAGAGGAAACAGCCTCAAGTTGTGCCACGGGAGGTTTAGATTAGATATTAGGAAAAATTTCTTCACTGAAAGGGTTGTCAAGCATTGGAACAAGCTGCCCAGGGAAGTGGTTGATTCACTGTCTCTGGAGGTATTTAAAAGATGTGTAGATGTGTTGCTTAGGGATATGGTTTACTGGTGGCTTTGGCATTGTTAGGTTAGTGGTTGGACTTGATGATCTTAAAGGTCTTTTCCAACCTATTCTATGATTCTATGATTCTATTTCAGATTAAACTGGGAAAAAAGTGAGGGAAAAAATATAAAAGAGAGAGAACTAATTAATGAAATAACTGGCTAAAGAGGTGAAGGATATGATTAATAGACAATATTAATGATGTCCTAAAGCCAATGATTCAGTGATGACTTGCAGCCAACATTCCAAGAAAGGGAAAAGTTTGCAAGGTCACCTATATCAAGGGAGCTGCATTTAGACTGGAATCAGTGCACAGAAGGCTTACAGAATAAGGATAATGGAGAGTTTATCTTGCTGGAAGAAATAAAAGCTTTGGCTCATTAAACCTGGAAAATTAAGGTCTAAGTCTAATATGACTGTTCAATCTAAATATATTGGGGGGCTGGAAAAGATAAACACTAGGAAGATATGTGAGCTATTTAAACAACAAGTAATAAGAACAAATGGGTATCAACTGGTCATGAATAAACTTAGAATAGAAATTAAATGCCTTCTTTACTATCAGAAGTGTTATGCAAGTTTTCTAATGGATAGGAACATGTTCAACTATTGTTATGAACCTTGCTTAGTTTATAAACAGCATTGTATGATAAGCTTGCCTGTGGAAGCAGAGGAGTACTGTCAACATCTCAGGAAGCCTTTCCCAGTTCTACAGCCCAACCACCTGACAGAAGAGCAAGTCACAGTACCATAATACCACTCTCACCACCAGTATATAGACAAAACTGGGGACATCACCCCCTTTCCCAAAGCATGTATACGTCTCTCTGGAGCCAGTAGGTAGTGTGCGTCACAAGTACTGCAATTAATTCATAATATTCCTGCCTGAATTGTTTGTCTTTAATCTGATTGAGACTCATAGTGCATGGAGTTTCTCTGTGCATCTTCTACAGCCTAACTATTGTGTTACGTGGAAGGTAAATTGCCTTTAACTTGATGTAGACAAAGTTTTTCTTCTGCAGCTCTGTGCAATAGCTAGTGTATACTTGTCACAAATTCAAAAATTTGGCAAAGAATTAACAAAATCACAGCCTGTATGTAAAATATAAAGTAAAATTAAAATCATATATTAGTCATGTTGTAAATCTGTTGTGGACAACCCATAAAATTACTTCCAAAAACTGGAAAAGAGTTTTGTGGCTTATAGATAGGATTGGTTCTCAAATTGGACATACATTCATAAAAATGGGATGAAATTTAACCAGTTGAAATGCTCGATTCTGCACCTAGGATGGAGTAATGCCAGGCACAAGTATAAATAGGGAGGGGAGTGGCTGGAGAGCAGCCCTGCAGAAAGGGATCTGGGGGTGCTGGTCGACAGCAGGCTCAATATGAGTCAGCAGTGTGCCCTGGCAGCCAAGAGGGCAAACCACATCCTGGGGTACATCAAACACAGCATAACCAGCCGGACAAAAGAGGTGACTATCCCACCATATTCAGCACTGGTGCGGCCTCACCTTGAGTACGGTGTGCAGTTCTGTGCCCCACAATTTGAGAAGGATGTTCATGTCCTTGAATGTGTCCAGAGGAGGGCAACCAAGCTGGTGAAAGGGCTGGAAAGCATGTCCTGTGAGGAGCAGCTAAGGACTTTGGGCTTATCTAGTTTGGAGAAAAGGAGGCTGAGGGGCGACCTCATTGCACTCTACAGCTTCCTGAGGAGGGGAAGTGGAGAGGGAGGTGCTGATCTCTTCTCCCTGGGATCCAGTGATAAGACGCATGGGAATGGTTCAAATCTGTGCCAGGGGAGCTTCAGACTGGACATTAGGAAGCATTTCTTTACTGAAAGGGTGGTCAAACACTGGAACAGGCTTCCTAAAGAGGTGGTCGATGCCCCATGTCTGTCAGTGTTTAAGAGTCATTTAGGCAAGGCCCTTAATAACATGCTTTAACTTTTGGTCAGCCCTGAAGTGGTCAGGCAGTTGGACTACATGATCATTGTATGTCTCTTCCATCTGAAATAGTGTATTCTATTTTAGTCTAGTCTAAATCAGTTTAGTATTACTTAAATAAAAGGAAATTCTTAATCAAAACAGACACTTCAATTTGCTTATTTTAAAATAACACTTGTAAACCAAAGCAGAGCACTAGAAACTGAATGTTTTTCAGTATTGCCAAATATCAGTATAGGACCCATCAAAAATAAATCTCGGAAGAGTGTTCTTGTAAACTAAAGATTACAGTACAGCTTGAATATGAGGTATTTGTCATGGTTTTGCTCTATTATGTTCCAGCCTCCACATCTGGCCAACAGACTGCAGCTTTTGAAAGGATGGTGCAAATTTCTTTAATCTTTACCTTCCCCTACTTTTAGACTAACAAGAAAATTGGAGGGCAAAATTGTCTGCTTATGGTATATGAGGATAATACTGCAACTTGGCCTTAGCCAAAATGATATTTTCTGAATTTTAGGAGTATGCAAATAGTTTTCATAGTGCTAACAATAATTTAATTCCTCATAAAAGCTTAAAATAATTTCATGTTTCTCCTCGTTTCCAGTTCAAAATCTAGTTTTCTAAGTAGTCATGTAGCAAGCAAAGAAAATGATTCATCATAAGCATAGCAAATGTAAGACAATATCACAGCAGTGGAGTAAGTCATGGATGCTTGAAGGAAACTGAGTGGTCACAGAATCAGATTTACTTATCATATATATACATATTTAATTTTATTATATACAATTGCAATTCTCTTTGAAAGTCATTATCAACTTTAGATTCCATGAGCTAATTTAGATCTATGAGGCAACTTTTCTATGCTTTCATTAGTACTCAGGGAGTATTTTCTGCTTGTCTAGAAGTTTCAGAATTTCAGGAGACTTTTCTTATTTGAGTAAATACTAATATAGTAAGAAAGAAACTAAATAAAACCAATCCTGGTTACCTTGTGTCTTTCAGTATAAAAACCCATAGTTTAGCTTTCAGAGAAGGGGCTCAGCAATTAGTATTTCTTCTCCTAGTTCTCAGCAAAAAGATCATGATCTTGGTAAACATTTGTCTTCTCTACCTGAGCGTCCCTAACCATAGAAAAAGACTTTATATTTATTCCCTTTTCTGCAATCATGAAGACTAAATTCCAAAAAAAACACTGCATGTGGGTGTACAGTAGGACAAATTATGCATGTGTTTTGTTGCTCAGGGACTTGATTATTTATATATTTGTATATTTTTTTCTTGGTATTTGTTAAAATAATCTAAGTGTTGAAATTTTCCTTTTCTTTTTAAGGACAGGATCTATCAAATCTGTTACTGAATTTGCAGCAGAACTGAAAAATAGCAGAAAAGCCATCACAGAAAGCAATGAATTAATTTCATTATAGACAAATATAAATTCTATCACGGAGGGAGTGTAATAAAGAAGGTACTCCTTTACTAGCTTTAACAAACAACTTTTAATATAACCAAACACTTGATTGTACATTCACTGAGATTATCTTGTTTGTTCAACAACTAGTTTGGTAATGGCATGTAGACTATAATTAAAGCTGGCAAGTATTGCTGCTGTGCAAATAATAAATGTGTTTGCCACAGAAAGCTTTGAAATTGGGGTGGGAAGAACATACCATAAAAAGTACACATCATGATGATTATTCTGTGCTGTCATGTTTTGAGCCATCAGTCTTTGATTTGGCCAACTTTTCTTATGAAGGTAAATTTTGAAAAGCTCAACAATCCAAGAATGAAGCGCAGTTTCTTCTTTCAGTGTTTGAAAGAGCAATTGGGTAAAGTCATATATCGTTTTTCTAAATTTTGATTATATAATAGTTTGTTTCAGTTTTTATTATAGCTCAACTTTAATCAGATTCACAAACTTCTGAGTTCTGCTACAGACACTACAAATTCAATTACAGCAAAAGTAAGAAGTTTCTTGCATTATAAGAGGAGCAACTAAAGACTTTTATGGATCTATCTGTGTTAAAATTTTATTTTGGATCAGAATTGTGCTTTCTAACTAATCCCTTAATTGCCTCCACTATCATGGCTGAAATCAAATGAAAAGGTGCACCAAAGAGTACTATTGAGTGCCGCACGTGTTAAAGGAGATTCAGTCCATGGGATCAGACCAGAGCTACCATGAAATAACTCCCATGGAATGACTGTAGTGTGTCAGTCTGCAGCACCACCACAATTACCTCGAAAACAAATTGTCTGCAGTCTGCAAGACTTTGTCACTAGTTAGCCATCCTCAGAATCTCTCACTCTGAACAGAAGTGCAATGGCCTGATAGAACATCTTCCAGTTTGCTACCTGCCAAAGAGCAGAGTAGCTATCTGTTTCTCTGTCAGTATTAGTACAATCATTTTAAGTTCTTGTGTGCAGTAATTTAAAGCAATAGAGGAAACTACTTTTTTACTTTGTAAAACTGTTTGAATTAGTTCAGACATTTTTCAGCCTTATATCCAAAACTCCAAGAACATTGCTAAAAATATGATGGTTTTGTTATATTTCAATTCATGGAGTCTTAGCATACTGACCCATATACAGGGTTTTTTCATATATTTCACCTTATTTGATTTGGTATTATGATTCCTGTTCAATATTTGCATTTTGCTGGCATTTATAAGACACAACTAGAGTTAAGTGTGTTAGCTCCATAAATATGGTGTATAAGTTACTCACTGTAGTTAAAAAAAAAAAAGAAATATACCTATCCAACCTGAATCGCAGAGATCTGTGCTGAGATGTTTAGGAAATTAAAATCTCCCCTTCCCACCATCCTCTTAGAATGTTAGAGTCAGGGCTTCCTTTACTCTGCAATACTACTCTTAGAGTTGGTGCGTATGACTTGCTTTTGAGAAAAATGAAAACTCTTTTTCTTTTGAAGTGCTGGTGCTGCTAGTTAGCAAATTTCATTGTTGCTGGCCAATGGCTAACTGATCATAATTCTTCCCAGTAAGTTAAAATGCCTTCTTCTGTCTGAAGCGACTCGTATTCATGCTCTCCACTTCCCAAGAACATATCCAAATTATCCATATATTCTAGCCAGGAAGTAATTTATAAGTGTTGCTGGACAATTTCTGTCTGTCAACCTTTTGTGGCAAATGTTTTTTTTATGGTCAGATACTATGAATGCATAAGTTTCAGATATCAGTTTTCGACTTAGGTGCTTAATATCTAGTTTGGACTTCTTTGTGAAATATTCGTGGTACCCTTAGTGATATTTGTGGCAGTTTGTAATTAATGTCAAATTATAGAATTTTGTAGTGCATCAAAATGCTGAAAGAAAATTTGAAAAGAAGCCAGTGTTTGGTTTTAGGTGTATTGGTTTTGGCTAGGATGAAGTTACTTTTCTTCATTTGTAGCTTGTATGGTGCTGTGTTTTGGATTTGTGATGAAAAGAGTGTTGATAACATACTGATGGTTTAGTTATTTAATTATTTAGTGCTTACACAGCATCAAGGCCTTTTCTGCTTCTCATGCTGCCCTACTAGCGAGTAGGCTGGGGATGCACAAGAAGCTGGGAGAGGACACAGCTGGGACAGCTGACCCCAACTGACCAAAGGGATATTCCATACCATATGACATGCTCAGTGATAAAAGCTGGGGGAATAAAGAGGAAGGGGCCATGTTCGGTGTGATGGCATTTGTCTTCCCAAGTAACCATTATGAATGATGGAGCCCAGCTTTCCTGGAGATGGCTGTACACCTGCCTGCCGATGGGAAGTGGTGAATGAATCGCTTCTTTTGCTTTGCTTGCATGCACAACTTTTGTTAATTTATTGTCTTTATCTCAACCCACAAGTTTTTGTACTTTTACCCTTTGGGTTCTCTTCCTCATCCTGCTGGGGGAGTGAACAAGTGGCTGTGCAGTGCTGAGCTGCCTACCGGGGCTAAACCACGTTAAGCAATTGTGTTCCTTAGTGTTCAGTAAAGAGATTTACTGTACAATACCCAGCATGAGGACAGCTATCAAGGGAAGCACAAAATTGCAACTGCAGAAACAGATGGTCACATGATGAAAAGTAGTTACTGAAAGCTAATATAATACCAAGTACATTTCAAATGTAAATCCTGATTGTGTTAAATAGTGGTGCCAGCTGTTTCAGCCTGCAAACTACACTTATTGCTGTACCCTGGGAATCAGCAGGTGCTACTTGCTCTGCTAGTATCAAATTATGAACAGATAGTTTTAAATGGACATTTCAGCTGTCTGTAGCTCTGGGACTAGCAACATATGAGAAAATGGAATAAGAAAACCTGAAGAAGGAAGTGCGCTGATGGAAAGTTTTAGTTTTACTAAATAAAAAAAAGAAATTGGAGTTCAGTTCCTTTCCCGTTCATCTTTCCTCAACCTTTTCTACTTCACGTTTACCTGTGCATATTTTTACATGTAAATATGAATAAAGACTTCTTACAATAATCTGATGTAAAATATTACATATAAGTCACTATTTTTCCTATAAACGCCACAAACACAACTGCCATTTCTCTACAAGTGTCATAAGCAGAAAATCTGTATTGTCTTAGCCTGATCTAAGTTCCACACATATTTTAACTTATGTTAATACATCAAGGTAAAGACCACACAGTAGCTACTCAGAGGCCTAATGGAATGTGAATAATGATATTAGGCTAAACAGGGAAAAAAAGGAAAAAAACCTCACATCCAAAAAACCCACCAGATTTTTCTCTTTGAAGCAGGTATTTGTCATTGCAAACTAACAATTCAAGGAGATTCTAAACAACAGTGTTAAGATCTTTTTTTTTTTAGCATGTACAGTATTAGTCTGGTAATAACACTTGTCAGCAAAACCACTACCATGCACTTCTGGAGGGCAGACTTTGGCCTGTTCAGGGCACTGGTTGAGAGGGTCCCTTGGGAGACACTCCTGAAGAGCAGAGAGGTCCAGGAAGTCTGGGCATTCTTCAGGAAGGAAGTCTTAAAGACACAGGAGCAGACTGTGCCCGTGTGCCGAAAGACAAGCCGGTGGGGAAGATGACTGGCCTGGCTGAACAGGGAGCTCTTGCTGAGACTCAGGAAAAAAAGGAGAGTTTACCACCTTTGGAAGAAGGGGCAGGCAACTCAGGAAGAGTAAAAGGACCTCGTTAGGTCATGCAGAGAGGGAATTAGAAAGGCAAAAGCCCAGCTAGAACTCAATCTGGTCACTGTTGTAAGAGAGAATAAAAAATGCTTCTACCAATACATTAATGACAAAAAGAGAGCCAAGGAGAATGTCCATCCTTTATTGGATGCGGGGGGGAACATTGCCACCAAGGATGAGGAAAAGGCTGAGATACTTAATGCCTTCTTTGCCTCAGTCTTTAATAGTCATACCAGTCATCCCCAGGGTATTCAGCCCCCTGA